>CM048750.1:397804001-398034001 GCA_026315105.1 Locusta migratoria | reverse complement strand
TTGTGCAGGTACGAAGGTGAGCAGCCAGTGGGACAGCAGAAACTAGAAACACTAGAGTAAATTAGAACGAGATATATATTTCTTAGAGACTTAGTAATACTTAACTTTTACATAGCTCAGTACTGCAGAATGCTGATACATAGTTGAGCTAGAGGCCTGCCTAGTGCCTATCCGATTGCCAAGTCTTCACTGGTGCCTATCTGATTCCGAAGTGTTAACTGGTTCCTATCTCAGTCTCAAGTGAACGATGTCGTTCAGTGGTGGCCACGAGCGGAGTTGTAGCAGAGGGCGCTCGTGGCTGACGTCGTAAGAACGCCGCGCCGTGCGTGCATGGCGGCGCGCGGCGAAAGTAGGTGGCGCGCACTTTGTACTTGTGCGACACCACAGGAACCTCCTCCGTAATCCGGATATTAATGTTTCTTTAATGTAGTCACGACAATGTCGATGTGGTCTTCAGACCAGATATTGGTTTCTTGCAGCTCTCCACGCTACCCTGTCCTCTGCAAACTTCATCATCTTATAAGACCACCGTTATTCGTAAAATTTGAGCTTCATACAGATGCTAAAAGACATTATTAGGCACAATTTTATGACGCGATTCCAACCGTCTGCTTTCACTCATAATGTCGGAACACCCGCATTTCGTTCGTAGCCAACTGCAATTACTCAATGCTACATTTGACTAGTTTATAATTAAATCGCGGGATCCGTTAACATGTTACTGGCAATTTAGAAAAAGCGTCGCACATTGCAGATGCGGCCTGCTATTGGTACATTCCGAACAAGCGAGCATCGCAGTGACATCGCTTATTCACTAGAAACAATTTAAGTTGTACTCTTAGGTTCCTGCCTAATCACATCCCTTTAAATTACCACATATTGTTAAAAATATTAATTTAGTTTTATTAACCCTAGGACTATGTCTTGGGTCAAAGGTGACTCCCAAGCATCTGTACTATGGATAAAACATTATTTCCGTTTCTTGTAAAAATCTAGAATTTCATGACTTTTATTGCATGGGGTTGCAGTTCTTTCACAAAACTTATAGAGCGCTTCATGCAATATTTACATCAATAATTAACAAAAACTGTAGAGGCAGGGAGATATTTGTTAATTTTATCAGTTAACAAGTGAAGTTATATTGTGGTTTTCACGAGTACATGTTCTAGCAACAGAAGGCGGCAGAAGCAGAAGCTGTTCAAACAAATCTGCTCGTGACAGTAACCCGGAAATTGGGACGACGGGTCGGTGCCACGAGACCAGTGACCGACGGTATGCAGATCCTCGGAGTTCGGTCGAATCATTCAACATTGTAAATGTCCCTGGGGCAAAATTTGCAGCGGTTGATCCGGTACATAAATCAAAATCTGTTTGATTCCTATGGCAACTGTTCCTACTATTGTGGCAGACAACCTAAAAGTAGGTCCAGAAATGTCACATGCCGTGCCATTGATTATCAATCCATGGCCACGGAGTTCCAATCTTTGTGTTTCCGTTTGCCGTCCTTGTTCATAACATGTGTAAATAATAATCGTAAAAAATTCCTTATTCCCTGTTGTAACTTCTCTCGGGCATTCCTTCGTTAAATTATTCGAGCAAGACAATGAAAATTCCCGAGATTCTGAAACTGTGTGCATTAATTTTGTGGGGCAAATAGTAACAGGTCCTATACTGCACTGATTTAGTTCCTGCACTGACAGTAGTATGTGAGTGCGTCTATCTGTAGATACTAACAATATGTCCCGCTTTTTTAATTGTACCATGCGAGAGTGAAGGTCGGGGTGAGAGTTTAAAATTGGGAAAGTATAATTTTTAAAACTCACAACCACCAACTGCGAACCAAATTCCTAAACACGCCAAAACACTGGAACTGTGATTACTGCTGTTTGACTCGTTTTCTAGGGGATGACATCACACGTTCGCAGCTTTCCTTCCCTGCATATAATTAACAAAACAAATTCATAATAAAGTAATTTCATGAGAGAAACGGGTGTACTAACTACTAATTTTGAAAACACGTGAAAGTTCACTTTATGTTGTTTATTACACAATATTAAAACCCTGAGGCTGATACGTCTGTACGTCGACACATTTATCAAATAATGTTATAGCTCGTGAGCCCCCAGACAAAATGAATATTTGTCGCAAATTGTTTTCACACCACGTGGCTGTCTCAAACACCGTTCATGTTCATGCCTATGCGACGACACGTGTTACATTAATAAAACACAGTCACTTTAATTCAATGCGATGCACACCTTGTTCTACCGGCTAAATATTCACAAACACACAGTAGCACTCGATTCAACTTGGTGCAGTCTACGACGAGCAACCACACTTGGCAATTGCCACCCAAAAATCTATAGTCTCCATCTAGAGATCCACATGCCGACTGCCGCAGAGCGACGCCGCCAGGCCAGTTACACCACTTGCTCCCGCCTCGTCACTTCCTGTCCCCCCCCCCCCCCGCGCGCGCGCCAAAAGCTCAACCGCCGGGTTTTTTCCCCTACGTCATCAACTTCCCCTTGTGAGCTGTTCTAACCGACTTCCAACGTACAGCGCTCAGCCAATACATTTCTAAAACTTTACTTAAAATCAAAATAATTACACTACACATTAAATAAATGTCTTCTTAGGTTTTGGTGTAAACATCCTTTGTACTATTTATCATAATCGTGCAATTTCTTATATCACAGATAAGTGATTTAACTGAATAATTCAAAATAAAATACACAAAATTAATTGAAAATAAAATGAGAAATAGTTAATATATTATTTTTATAAACAAACATTGCCATGCTAGTTGTGTAAGTGTCTTGAATTCATTGACTTTTCATTGTCAATTAAACATATTACGCCAGATGTAACTATATCAGCTAATGTATTGTTTATTTATCAACAGGCTATTTTGTAATGAGGGCCTTAAAGGTTCCTAACTGCATCGTATTACTTCAGTAGTATTAGAATATTTTATTTCACGCTTTGCACTGCACTGTGCCTGGCACTCGCCATTGTCCCTCTCTCCCCTCACCGGAAACGAAACTGGAAAATCCTAAGCTGGAACAAGCCACCAACGTCGGCCTGCTCGCTGGCCTCACGTCAGCTACAAGCACACAGCAAATCCCAACGTGGAGAATTTCTACCTATGGCCTAACTATAAATGTTGTCACCCAACTGTGTACACACATTGCTACCATAATTAATAAGATTGAAATTGTGTAACATTTAGTGCATTGGCATGGTCAATGTTTGCAGTGAACTTCATACTGTTTAATTATCAAATGCTATTAATTACCAATATTTCTATTGGACGGTAATCTCACAACCATCTTGCGCACTGGCTCCCAATATATTGGATATGTATGTATTTCATAACTCTGGAATCTACATCCTTCACACGTAATTGGAATTTTGATATTAACCTACAACCCTGCGCCCACCTGTCTGCTTGTTACTGATGCCATGCGATAATAGAGGGATAGTGAGTTGTCTCTGTCGGTCGACAAAAGTGGTAGTGGTGACGGTAACTTTGCTCTAATCTTCTCCAATCCGTCCTCAAATTGTTCTGGCGATAGCAACGCGGGCGACAAGAGCCCACGAGTGGCGTGTAGTAATGCCTCTTCTAACTCCGCCGTTTCAATACGGGGATAGGTTATGCTTTCTTGTAGACTCCGTAGCATCTTTGCAATTGACAGCTATCAACCTTTCCCAGATGTTCCTTAACTACGTTCAAATCACGGTTTGTTGCATTCGCCGATAATTAAACGTGCGATAACAACGTGGCAGCTAGAGTTCGGAGTTGATCAGTATTATTTAAGACGTCATTCTCAAGGCTAGACAACCTTGTCGTATGCAAGTTCAAAAATGTTCAAATGTTTGTATAGCTTATGGGACTTAACTCCGGGGTCATCAGTCCCTAAACTTACAAACTACTTATGAACTAACTAATACTAAGGACGGCACAAATATCCATGCCCGAGGGGGGATTCGAACCCCCGACCGTAGTGGCCGTGCTGACCTCCAGCGCCTCAATCCCCTCGGCCACCGCGGCCGGCTCGTATGCAAGTCTAATGGCTCCTGGTTGCCTCCCACGTCGCTCTGTAAATGCAGTACCGCCTCATTAATGTTTTTAAGGTCATCAGAACCCGCTGTTCCGAACACTGTTTTCAAAATTCGCCCTCCTGCATCCAACCATCCCTCTTCCGACGTACACGCGGAATCACTGCAGATGTTTGTCGTAACTGAACCTAAGAAACCCATTATCAGCTCTTTGCCCTTGCGTGCGGTCTAAGAGCGTAGTAATGTATTTTGGTTTGTTCAAGGATCATTTTCTTTCTCTTTAAGTACTTCTTTTTTGCGTTTCTTTTTTGACCGAACTTTCTCGGCTATCGACAAAGGAGGCATGAACTCAATATTTCCCTTAAGAGTTTTAACCCTGCTGAGATGTACAAGTACTGTACGGCTTGTTAGCTGTAACTTGACATTTAAGGGTGATATCATCTCAATGACTTGATACGGGCCATCATACCAAGAAACAAATTTATTCCTCTTCCCTTTCAGTACACAAGGATTTGATAACATTACCCACTCTCCTACATGAAATTTCGGTAATGTTGCCTTACTATTGTATGATCTTTCATGACGTTCTAGGGCCTTAGTATTCATCTTCTTCACTTCACGTCAGACCATTTTCATACACTTTGCGAAATCCTTCACTTGTGAAATTTTGTGTCCCAGCCTCGTCGCCGCTTTTGTGTCTTGTTTCCGTCGTAGGTGTCGACACAGGAATACAGGATGCACTCTTGTGCAGGTACGGAGGGGAGCAGCCAGTGGGACAGAAGAAACTAGAAACACTAGAGTAAATTAGAACAAGATATATACTCCTTAGAGACTTAGTAATACTTAACTTTTACATAGCTCAGTACTGCAGAATGCTGATACATAGTTGAGCTAGAGACCTGCCTAGTGCCTGTCCGATAGCCAAGTCTTCACTGGTGCATATCTGATTCCGAAGTGTTAACTGGTTCCTATCTCAGTCCCAAGTGAACGAAGTCGTTCAGTGGTGGCCACGAGCGGAGTAGTAGCAGAGGGCGCTCGTGGCTGACGTCGTAAGAACGCCGCGCCGTGCGTGCATGGCGGCGCGCGGCGAAAGTAGGTGGCGCGCACTTTTGACTTGTGCGACACCACATGAAATATAACCTTTTTGCTGCTTCATACAGAAATCGAAGGGTGATCTCATTTTTTTCACCAAATACCACCTCGTGTACTTTTCTGTATGCGCAAGTGCAGGCGTTGAGAAGTGTATCCCAATTATTGTGTTGGGAATTAACATAATAGCTCAACATTTCAGCTATTGTTCTATGTACCCTCTCTGTTCTGCCGTTCGACTACGGATGATATGCGCAACTGCGTAATTTTTTAAAATGCATCAACCGACACAATTGTTTGAATAATTTGGCCATAAATGTCCCTCCTTGATCCGAAATTTTAGTGTCTGGAACGCCAAATTTCAATATCCATTCATTCAGTATCGCCTGAACTAAAGTCGTTGCTTGCTGATCAGGTATTGCAACCATGGCTACGAAATGAGAAAAAGGTCAATTATGGTGAGTATATATCTATTACCTGCAGGGGTTTGAATTAGTGGACCAAAAATGTCAATTCCTATCATGGCCCTAGGTTTATCTGTTTCTGGAAGTCTCTGCAGTTCTATTCGTTGGCGGCTGAGTTGCGCCCTCTGTGCACATGGGATACAACTTTTTACATATTTATCTACGTCCTGTTTCCGTGTTTACCACCAGTAGTTCTGTGCTATTCTGCGCTCAGTTGCTCTTTTCCCAGAGTGACCTGCCAGAATAGAATCGTGAGCTTGCTTTAGAATTTCGTAACGCAGCGTAGCTGGCACAACAGTTCCTTCCTGCATGCAGAACTGCGGCTGTCTGGCAAACTGCTGACAGTGCGGCTCCGTCAGTTGAGCATTCTTCCCGTCTCCTCTGTCAATTCCTGCACATCCCACGCTGCGGATTTTCCTACTCAGTCCGTCTGCCTTTGCATGCGAGGTACCCGGTCGTACTCACTTAAACGTAGACACCATCTTGCAAGACGCGAGGATGGGTCCTTCAAATTTAGTAGCCAACGGAGCGCTGAGTGGTCTGTTACTGCCTTGAACTTTCAACTGTATAAGTAAAATATAAAATATTTTATTCCAAAAACTAAAGCTAACATATCATGCTCTGTGGTTGAATAGTTCCTTTCCGCGTTATTGAGCTGCCTGGATGTGTGAGATACAGGATCTTCCCGACAATTCCATTCCTGACTTACGACCGCAAGTAATTCATAATTGGGTGAATCACGAGATAGTATAAATTGCTTGTTGAAACCGGGAAAAATCAGCACATCATCAGACGTCAACAATACTTTCAATTTTCCGAATGCTGAATCGCATTCCGGAGACCAAATAAATTTAGCACCCTTCTTTAATAACTGGGTAAGGAGTCTTGCAATTTCTGCAAATTTTGGAATATATTTCCCGTAGAAATTAGTTGCTCCTGAATAAAACTGCAACTGCTTTACAGTTGTTGGTGTTGGAAAATCGTTTACCAATTTAGGGTCCGTTCGAATTCCTTCTTGACCTATGATATGTCCTAAGCAATGGACCTCCTTCAAGGCAAGGTGGCACTTATCCGGACTCAGCGTTAACTTCGCGGCAAGCAGGGCAGGTTGTACCATCTCCGCTTAGCAGTCGGTTACGCTCTATTCCTGAAACAGCGTGAGAAACGCGTTGTACGAAACCGGAATAATACCCAACCAGCGAATAAACTCGGAAAAACGTAACCGGCGAGTTTTGTCCGGTTGGCGAGCTTGATCTTGGAATAAGTTTTCAAGATGGCACGAATAGTTATTGATTCAGAAAGCGATGGCGAGTTTTTGGCTGATTTTCTCGTTAGAATAAAGGGAAAAAATGAGATGTCCCCTCAATTATTTCGATGAATTCGATGATTCAGAATTTATATCCAGATTTCGCGTTTCAAAGAAAGAAGTAATTCGTCTTTTCAGTCTTGTGCTGAGAAACTGGAGCATAGAACGGACAGGTGAGAATATTTATCTGCCTCCCGAAATAATACTGTTTGTAGTAACATGCAGTTGACATCAGCATTTCATGAATTCTGGTGCATTATTTACGTGAATTAGTCACATCGAAATGACGATCTCGGCCAAAATAATATTGTTTACCTGGCGTTTGCAACAATTCCAGCATTAGTGGAAAAAATATTTCGTTTTTTAGCTGATAGTGCCATAACAGGCGTTACGAAATCGAACAAAAACACCTGATACGGGTGGTATTTCTGTTGACAACTGTTTAAATATTTCACAATATTAGTTAAAACTATTTTATTTCTCAAGTGCATGCCGTTTTATAGAACATCAGTGCCCCTAATGTCTGCCACATTACGTCAATAGCAATATTGTTCCAGCATGTTTTCTGTTTGAAATTATTCTTTTTGCAAACACCATAACAGTGAGCGAAGAACTTTCCGCCTTTTAATGAAAACATTAGGATCACAGACCCATTAACCCTCGCAATACCAATGCTTTTTCCATAACCATAACTTGTACTAACAAGAGGGTGGTAGGGGGTAGGCCTACGTTATGCCCAGCACATTTTTTCTCTTCTTTTACAAAAGAAAACATTTCGTTAAGCCGGCCGCGGTGGCCAAGGGGACTGAGGCGCTTCAGTCACGGTCTGCACGGCCACTGCGGTCGGGGGTTCGAATCCCCCCTCGGGCATGGATATTTGTGCCGTCCTTAGTCTTAGCTAGTTCATAAGTAGTTTGTAAGCTTAGGGACTGATGACCCCGTAGTTAAGTCCCATAAGTTCTACAAACATTTGAACATTTTGAACATTTCGTTAACTGTTGTTTACTTTTACTAACAATAAAGTCTTTAATATATAAGAAGGGTTTAGAACGTGAAAACATATTTTAGCATTAGCAAAAGTATACAGCTTTACACTGTATAAAAAACTGAAAATATTCAGATATCCAGAACTTAATTGAGAGAATACCTCAATCAGTCCAGTTTATCTGTATTATGTGGACTTGCAGATGTTAATTTTGAATAACTGTTTCTATTATACAGACTTCGATGTTATTGCGTCTGTTTTCTATTTTTCTACGACGCTTCTAAACTCGTGTACAATATCTACAAGCTTTACAACTTCCTCCAGCGAATATGTTTGCGCTAGTGCACGTTTATCGCTCATTTTCATCACACGTCTTTTGCATACGACGATAACTGGAGACCTAAACGAACTGCATCGCGTGCGCGAAAATACCCACAACACACTTCATCTGTTGCCAACATAGCGCGATGGGACCCTAAGTTATAAATCAGGAAATAAAATGGCGTCGTACAACGCACACTCAAAGTTATTCCGTCGTTAGACTGTTTCTTCCTTATCTATCCCTGGATTTATCCAGTGATTGTACAGTAGGGTGGGCCGAAAAAAGTGAGTTTTTTAGTATCGAGTTGTAATAGGACTCGAAAGTTGCGTATTTATGTGCTGATTAACGAAAAAATAATTTAAAAAATCTAACTTAATATCTTCAGTTCGCGCAAAGGGCTTAAAGTTTCTAAAAAAAAAAAAAAAAAAAAAAAAAAAAAAAAAAGATAAATTTATAGAATTTATGAAAGGTCATATAAAAATATATCTTTCAGTATCACGTCCTAATAGGACTCAAAAACTGCGTATCCATGTATAGTTTAACATAAAAATATTTTTGATAGTCCTAGCTTATGTAATCACTTCGCGCTAAAGACCTTAACTATCGAATGATGACAACATTTCTAAATGTTACGGAAATTTGCTAATATCTCGTATTTACATCTATGTTTTAAATATGTTAGGTTTTATTTATTGTGATTTGATTATTTAAAGAGATAACGTCATAACTTTGCAGCTCTTCTCCCATTTCACCAGCAAATTTGGTTAAATGACACAGAACTCACCACGAGGAGGTGGCTGCAATTAGAGTTCCACCCACACCCTGCCCAACCAACCAACCGCCCAAGGAGGTCATACTAATTATATATTCATAGTTACATTATATACATTTATTTACATTTTTATACTTTTATTTACATACTAGTCAAAGATGTAGTTGGCTTGAATTCTGATTTGTGTCCAAATTTTGGCATTATTGATCTTGACTGCAGAGTGGTCCTAATGAATCCATCTCTTCTATCTTGCCCACATACTTTTTCTGCAGCCTCTGTTACTAATTTTACACATCTTTTTTTTTAAAAAACTTTAAGCCCTTTGCGCAAACTGAAGATATTAAGTTAGATTTTTTAAATTATTTTTTCGTTAATCGGCACATAAATACGCAACTTTCGAGCACTATTACAACTCGATACTCAAAAATTCACTTTTTTCGGCCCACAGTCGGTCAAACACGTCACGCAAGTGAGACCCATGCTCTTGAAAATTCTTGGAAAAAATAATGATGTCGTCCAAGTACCCCATACACTGTCTCGGCTTAAGACCCCGTAAAACACTATACAGCAACCGTTGAAACGTAGCTGGGGCGTTCTTCAGTCTAAAGGGCATACGCTTATACTGATAATGACAATCTGGTGTAGAAAAAGCTGTCTTCAGCCGATCTTCCGGCGCTACTTCGAGTTGGTGGTACCCACTTCGTAAATCCTAGGTTATAAAATACTGACACTGATCCAAATTATTCAGGGTTTCCGTGATATTCGGGATTGGGTAGGCGTCTCTCACCGTCTTTTATTTAAAAATCTATAATCACAACAAAAACCTGTACACTTTGTCGCTATTTGGAGATTTTAATTTTTTTTTTTTTTTTTTTTTTTTTTTTTTTTTTTTTTTTTTTTTTTTTTTTTTTTTGCAATAAGTACCACGGGCGCGGACCAGGGACTGTTACTCTCCTCAATAATATCATCTCGCAACTGCTTATCAATTAACTGCTGCATAACAGGCTGCAAACAGTAAGGTACGCAGTACGGCTTTTTATAAATTGGCGCCTGGTTCCCGGTGGGAATGTAATGCTGTACTAGCGATGTTGCAGGTAACGGGCCTGAAGGATTAAATAATTCAATATACTCTTTTAACAAAGCTTCCATGGCGACCGTACTCTGTCCCTCCAAATGTGCAGCGTTATTTTTTAGTGCTAACCAGTCGACAAATTTTCCCGGCTTTGTTTCCCTTTGTGTAAAATTATCTTCCATGTCATCTTAATTTAACACTTCTAAATTTGCTACGGGGTATCCTTCACTAACTGTACCTCCTCGGGCCCAAAATTATCAATGCTAAACGGTACTACTCTCGCACCTTCAATTTCCCGCGCGTAGGCTATGCTACGTCATACAAAACACCTGGCTGTCACTTTCCGATAACGGTTCAGCAACACACAACTATTTTCTGGCAAATCAGCGCCTACTTGACACGGGATTACCCTCCCTGACCTTTGCGGTATGTTATCAGGCGAGCTAACTTTGAGGGACCTAGTCTACAGTTTCAGTGGGTTCCCTTGCGCGATGGGCGAACCTTGCGATTGTAATGGTATCTCGGCGGTAGGGCCTAGATGAAACAACGTTACATCCAGTTCCACCGTACGCCGTTCCAAGTAAACTTTAGCGTGATGAGCAACCAAGGAACTCTAACCGAATAATGACACCGTAGTTGAATTTAACCGATCATCATCTGTTAGTTCATAAGTACCCATATTCACCTTCCTAATTCTATCCGCAAAAGCTTCAATTGATTCACCCTGCTTTTGAAAAAAATGGTGTTAAGCTTTTCCCGACAATACGTCTTCGTATTCTTCTGACGGAACCTCTCAATTAAAATTTCTCGGAATCCTTCAAAAGTCCTAGCCTCTCGCAAACTCTCATGGCACATTGCAACTGACTTAGCTCCCCCTGTCAATTTTAATTTCGCAAATTTTAGTCTCTGATCCTTTGACCAATTTTCCAACCTGGGGGCTGTGGCCAAATTATCAAAAAATACAAAAACATCTTCCCCTGATATCCCCGAACATGGCGTAATCAACGCCGTGACACTAGTCTCTCCTGTTGCTACCCTTGGGGATGGCTCTACATGACCCGCGACCTTCAGATCACCAAGTTGAGCCTGCAACTGGCTCACCTGATTCACTAAGTGAGCAATAGCTGCTTTTAATGTTTTCGTGTCCCAGCCTCGTCGCCACTTTTGTGTCCCAGCCTCGTCGCCGCTTTTGTGTCTCGTTTCCGTCGTAGGTGTCGGTGGCCGAGTAGAAAGACCGACACAGGAATAAAGGATGCACGCTTGTGCAGGTAGGAGGTGACCAGCCAGTGGGAAAGCAGAAACTAGAAACACTACAGTAAATTAGAACGAGATTATATTTCTTGGAGACTTAGTAATACTTAACTTTTACATAGCTCAGTACTGCAGAATGCTGATACATAGTTGAGCTAGAGGCCTGCCTAGTGCCTGTCCGATAGCCAAGTCTTCACTGGTGCCTATCTGATCTGCAAGTGTTAACTGGTTCCTATCTCATTCCCAAGTGAACGATGTTGTTCAGTGGTGGCCACGAGCGGAGTTGTAGCAGAGGGCGCTCGTGGCTGACGTCGTAAGAACGCCGCGCCGTGCGTGCATGGCGGCGCACAGCGAAAGTAGGTGGCGCGCACTTTAGACTTGTGCGACACCACAAATGTTACTTTACCTTCTGACATGTTTGAAGCGTAAGAAAAAGACACCCAAAATAAAATTAAAAATAAAAGGAAGAAAAAGCCATGGAATTCAGAGAAGAAGAATTCAAATCTGGTACTCACTCGTTTTGCTGCCGTAGACCGCAGCTGGTCGACCTCTCCACGATTCTCGAAACTTGCACTTTCCAGCACCTGGATTCCATCTTTTCCGCCAAAATTCTTCTGACACCATTGTAACGGGGACGCCTGTAGCGAATTCGATGGGTGTGGGGAAGTGGCAGATTAAGTCTCGTGGTGCCTGGGAAAATGCAATTTATTTCTTTACTAACTTAAACCCGCGACTCAGCACGCGTGTTGGTTGATTATGATAGATAACCTATCTTTCATTTTAAAAGATAAATCAATGAAAATTTATATTTAGAAGTAGAAACAACTAATGCAGACCATCAAGTCTACGGGTGTGAAGCATCGGGAATGAAGCTAGTAAATATATAAAAAGAAAGTAGTATATTCATTTATTGCTGTAATAATGTTGAAAGTAGCTTGTTATGTTTTCTATGTAAGATCTAGGGCAGTAGAGCTCTGCAAATGCAAGTGAAAACGCTCGCTGCTGCTCTAAATTACTTTACTTGAGCAATGGAAATATATCTAACTGCTCACTCCTTAAGGGAGCAGCCAACGTTTTAACAAACACAAAATTAATGTTAAAAAAGGAATACATAATTAATCATGGAACAGGTATCACGAAATTATAAAGCACAGGTTTGATTCTTTAGATGATTATCTATTCAATTAAATGAACAAGCAAATAAATATGGAGAGACCAAATTATGCACAATAAAGTACACACCTTGTACAAAAGTGAATTAAATCATAAAGTTATTGCCTTTAATAAAATTGTTTCTGCCCTTTATGAATATGGAGGTAGAGTGGCAGGAAATTTGCAAATACACAGTGGATAAAGGAAAGCACATTTATTCACTTACAAACACAAGCATAATGCTTGTGACACAATACCATGTGGAAACATTTGATAGCAATGGCAAAACGAAACGTCGGCGGGAGTCTTAAAGCACGAATTAAAATTACACTATGCACCAAACAAACACATGTGTGGGGAGACAGTGGCCTACTATCCTCAAGTACCACATGGTATGCAACCAGGGTGAATTATTTAGTTTACAAAAAGAAATTAATTTAGAATAAGCGAGTAAAACACGCGAGAATTCATATAGAAGACAGTGAGTATCAAGAAAAGTATGGGCGAAGATCAAAGTAATGACCGTTACAAAGGCACGTTGTGGAATTGATGTGGAAAGACAGAATCAGTCCAGAAAACCGGACAAAAATTTAGCATATTCGCAGATACAGACACGATGTGGAAATATTAGTTAAAAAACAGCAGGGAAATTCCAAACATACTAAGTTTACACAAAGGCTGAAGGCCACACACGTGAATTCTAAGTTGAGAAAACTGGACACAAAATCATTACCAGATTGGAAATGCAAATTCTAAATTTACACTGAATTGCTCAAGTTCTGTAAACTAGGAAACACTTCGACTCGCATAGCGAAAGAATTACTCAAAAAAAGTATCTCTGGTAAACCAAGACAGCCTGATTACAAAGAAAGCAAAGTTCTAACAGCATGCCATCCCCTCAGCATGGTTCGACGATATACTCAGTTCGGGGACGCTGCAAGAGTGGGGTCTCAGGCCATGGGAAAAGCCTTCCCATCCACGCACCAGATGCAGGGTGCGCTCAAAACCGAAGCAGAGTACATTCAGAGCTTACTGTCTACCAACCCTCGCTACCTGAAGTAGATAATAACCTCTTACTAGAGATCCATAGTGGTCTCTTTTGTCACCAATTTCCACCATGATTATGTTGGTACTACACTAAGAACAGGCCACCTCGCCACCTTGCGAAGAAAGGTTGTCTATGGCCATCCTGCAGGCGGCAGTGCAGATGACATTCGAAGCCATGCGTTCTTAACTAAAGTAAACGAGGCCTAAAGCGCGAGGCGGCGACTGTAAGACATTGCGTGGCAGTCTGTCAACACTGAAAGCAACCTTCCACATTCATATGAATACACAAGTTCATTCACACGGGCGGAAACATATACAAACATGGGACATTGATCATTAATAAAAGAATAAAATAACTGACATACAAATAGACAATATTAATGGTGGAGAAAGACTTCAGAGTAATGAATAACAGAAAATGGAACTCGACCACACATTTCAGTGTACGTGTTTTAATGTTATTTACTAAATAAATGGGATAAGTTACTTAATGTGTTTGTAAGGGTGTTTCACTAAGTGTGTTTGCCTCTGTAACTTATAAAATAATAGGTCACGGGAAATTTTAATGCGGTAGGTCAACACAAGAAATGTTACACTTTCTGCGGAGCTATGAACATAGTTTGTTGTATCATTTTCCAAAGAGTTACAGCACAAAGATATAATATTTTAAATGTAACAATAGTTTTTTCTATCGTGCATTGGATTCGTTGAAACCAGCTGCGTCCAAATCAATTCAAACTACATTCCTATGGCTCTTAGTTTGGGAGCTAAAACCCTTCAAAGTTCCGGGGGCGGAGACTACGACAGCGTAGCTAACTGGCTGGTGGTCATGAGACAGTGGGCCGTGCCCCAGGGGATAGCCACTCGGCCAGTCAGCTACGCTATCGCAGCCTCCGCCCCCGGAACTTTGAAGGGTTGTAGCTCCCAAACTAACAGTGACAGGAATGTAGTTTAAATTGATTTGGACGCAGCTGGTTTCAACGAATCCAATGCACGATAGAAAAAAACTATTGTCCCATTAAAAAAAATTTATCTTTGTGCTGTAACTCTTTGGAAAATGATACAATAAACTATGTTCATAGCTCCGCAGAAAGTGTAACATTTCTTGTGTTGACCTACCGCATTAAAATTTCCCGTCACCTATTATTTTATAAGTTACAGAGGCTAAGACGCTTAGTGAAACACCCTGTATATATATTCAATAAATTTTGTGGGTTATACACCACTTTTAATATCTTCCCGGACCCCATCTAGTACAGAGATCAGGATTCTCTATTGCACGTGTTTTCAGACACAGTGCTAGGAAATTTATAACGACTAGTCACTCACTCTGACACCTTCATAATCAATGACGAAATGTTATTGAGCCTGTAGCGAGAACCACGGCGTCAGCGGGGAACTACTTTGCAGTGAGGAAGGAGAACTGCTTTATCGTCCATCTTTCTGCTGAGCGCCGGTCGTCCACTTGAGCACTTCGCGGAATGGCGCTCGATCGCCGCCTGCCCACGCAAGTGGTGAGATACGAGTCAAAGGTCACCCCGCAAGCACAGCACGCTACGCCGAACCTCCGAGATCCGCGATCGGCGCGCCGGCCGTCGTCTCAGGGTCACGAACTCGTTATCCGCTGAGGTCACCCGCAATACGCCCATTACTCCTCAGGGGACACGGACTTGTTGGTATATTACGGTAAAAACAGAAACGCGGTTCGCTGAGATCGTGTGTGAGGGTTGTACGTTACGGGCGTCTTGGCTAGGCATTCTTCCATACTGTCACACACTTCGTGTCATACTTATCATTTAGTGTTTTAACGGACATTTAAGCCTAGGAAAATGAGGTTTTTAATGTTTCGAAAAAACTTTTTCGACTTGAAAGCTAAGTGTAGTATTTATCACTTTCAAAATTTGAGCTGTTTGCAAGTAGTTCTTTTTTTTTTTTTTTTTATGGGACTCAACCACGCGGTCACCAGTCCCTAAACTTACAAACTACTTATGACCTAGCTAACACCAAGGACGGCACAAATATCCATGCTCGAAGGGGTATTCGAACCCCCGACCGTAGTGGCCGTGCAGACCGTGACTGACGCGCCTCAGTCCCCTCGGCCACCGCGGCCGGCTGCAAGTAGTTACAGCTGTTTTCCCAGACGTTGTTGTTGTGGTCTTCAGTCCCGAGACTGGTTTGATGCAGCTCTCCACAATACCCTATCCTGGGCCAGCCTCTTCATCTCCACATAAGAAAGGCAACCTACCTCTGTCTGAATCTGCTTACTGTATCCATCTCTTGGCCTTCATCTGCGGTTTTTACCCCACACACTTTCCTCCAATGCTAAATTCACGATTCCTTGATGTCTTCTTTTAGTCAAGGTATGCCAGAAATTTCTTTTCTCGCCAACTCTGTTCAGTACCTCCTCATTAGTTACGCGATCCACCCACCTAATCTTCAGCATTCTTCTGTAGCACCACATTTCAAAAGCTTCAATCCTCTTCCTGCCCGCACCGTTTGTTTCACTCCCATACAAAGCAACACTCCATACAAATGCCTTCATAAAGGACTTCCTTAGGCTTAAATCAATATTCGATATTAACAAATCTCTCTTTTTCAAGAACGCTTTTCTACCCATTGCCATTCTGCATTTTATATCCTCTGTACTGCGACCATCATTTGTTATTTTACTGCCCAAGTAACAAAACTCATCTACCTCCTTTATCGTTTCGTTACCTAATCTAATTCTTTCAGCATCACCCGATTTTCTTAGGCTGCACTCCATTACCCTAGTTTTGCTCTTGTTAATGTTCATCTTACATGCACCTTTCAGCACACTGTCCATTCCGTTCAATTGCTCTTATAGGTCCTTTGCTGTATCAACAGTATTACTATGTCGTCGGCAAAACGCAATGTTTTTAATTCTTACCCTTGAACTTTAATTCCTTCTCCAAATTTCTCCTTGCTTTCCTTTATAGATTGCTCAGTGTACAAATTGAATAACATTGGAGAAAGGCTACAACCCTGTCTTACTCCCTTTCCAACCACTGCATCCCTTTCATGCCCTTCAACTCTGACAACCGCTGTCTGGTTTTTGTACAAGTTGTAAATAACCTTACGCTCTCTATATTTTACTCCTGCTTGCTTCAGAACTTGAAAGAGTTTATTCCAATCAACATTGTCAAAAGCCTTCTCCAAATCTACGAAAGCTAGAAATGTAGGTTTGACTTTTCTTAATCTATCTTCTAGGATAAGCCGTAAAGTGAGTATTGCCTCCCGTGTTCCTACATTTCTCCTGAATCCAAACTGATCTTCACCGAGGTCGACTTCTAGCAGCTTTTTCATCCTTCTGTAAATAATTCGTGTTAATATTTTGCAACCATGACTTATTAAACTGATGGTTCTGTAGTTTTCACACCTGTGTGCACCTGCTTTCTTTGGAATGGGGATTATAACATTTTTCTTAAAGTCTGAGGGTACTTCACCTGCCTCATACATCTTACACACCAGATGAAACAATTTTGTCATGGCTGGTTCTCCCAGAGACTTCAGTAGCTCTGAGGGAATATCATCTACTCCAGGGGCCTTGTTTCGACTTAGGTCTTTCAGGGCTCTGTCAAATTCTTCTCTCAGTACAGTCTCTCCTATTTCATCTTCATATACATCCTCTTCCCTTCCTACAATATTGTATCGAAGTTCATTTCCTTTGTAGAGCCCCTCTATATACTCTTTCCACCTTTCAGCTTTCCCTTCTTTGCTGAGAACTGGTTTTCCATCAGTGTCCTTGATAGTCATAGAGCTGTTTTTCTTATCTCCAAATGTTTCTTTTATTTTCTTGTAGGTTGTATCTATTTTTCCCCTATTTATACATTCTTCTACATCCTTGCATTTGCCTTCTAGCCACTCCTGCTTAGCTATTTTGCACTTCCTGTCAATCTCATTTCTTAGCCGTCTGTACTCCATTTTGTCTGTTTAATTTACTGCATTTTTATATTTTCTCCTTTCATCAATTAAATTTAGTATCTCCTTTGATATCCAAGGATTTTTTGTAGGTCTTGCCTTCCTACCTATTTTGTCCTCTGCTGCCTTCACTATTTCATCTCTCAATGCTACTCATTCCTTCTCTACTGTCTTATTTTCCCCCGTTTCTGTCAATTGTTGCCTAAAGCTCCCTCTGAAATTCTTAAGAACTTCAGGTTCCTTCAATTTATCCAGGTCCCATCTCCTTATTTTGCTACCTTTTTGTAGTTTCTTCAGTTTCAGCCTACAGTTCATAACCAACAAGTTATGGTCAGACGCTATAAATAATTATTCTTAGGTGCAAGTATGATTTTGTGATGCAGGAAGACATTGTGACTCTGTGCGTCCCTCAGTCACTACGTTTACAAGGAACACATCTTCCGGAAGACGAAAACCGATTTTCGTAAACCGTTTTCCGCTGTCGTGTTTACGTGGCATAGCCTGAATCGGATTTCTTAGCCTACTTAACATGGCGGCTGAAAAACAGTTGATTTAGTTCCTGATTTTGTCAGCAAAAACGCTACTTTTCTTTATTTAAATACACAGATTCATCTTCACTATAACACATATACTTTTATTTCACATTAGAAAATATCACCCTTTCAATATGAGCCGAAAATTCATAACAAGCCAAGAACGCTTCAAAAATGAAAATCGATTGTGGGACTGGAAAACCGCTTTAGAGAAGCGGATTTCCAGAATCTATTTTGAAGCCTTTACATGACAAACCAAAAGCGGAATTGGGAAATCGGTTTACGAAATCCGGTTTGGGAGCCCATGTAAACGGGTTGATTGAAGAGACAGGCTATATCTTGTGAAGTGAAGCAGGAGATGGCTTTCCCAACTATGTATCTCTGTTGCTGTGTGAACTATACCTCCACAGAGTACAGGAACGGAACAGGACGAAGCATTTACGTTTAACTGCAGCAACGTGTGAGATTTCAGGTACCCCCACCGCTGTCATTTGAGCGCACCTTGTTCGCATGCACTTCAACAGTAAATCTGTTACACTATTTTCGTGGCTCTTTTTT
This sequence comes from Locusta migratoria, assembly GCA_026315105.1. Classification (NCBI taxonomy): domain Eukaryota; kingdom Metazoa; phylum Arthropoda; class Insecta; order Orthoptera; family Acrididae; genus Locusta; species Locusta migratoria. Next base: position 398,015,452 of record CM048750.1, on the reverse strand, counting down.
CGGGGAAAAACCTTCCCCCATCCCTTAGTCCATTGCTTAATAAAAGAAAAAAATGAAAATAGCGTGGTTGCGTGGGAGGTTGCTCCAGTGCGTGGCAGGAGGCGCAAGACATTCCAGGGGACCGATCGTGAGGCCTCCCCGGTTCGTCTTGCGAACAGGTTTGAGGCGTTATCTGTTCAGGACAACATTCCTGAGTCGGATGGTGGTCCTCATCCTAAGGTCACCATCCAGCTTGCAAAATCCGAGCTTTCACAGAGGGTGGGTTTGCTTGTAGTTCCAACGTTAGGCGGGTGATGGAGCCCCTTAGAGAGATGGCTGCCAAGGAGGGGAAGAAGACCAACGTGCACTCCGTGTGCATACCGGGTAGAGTCATTTCAGATGAGGAACGAGTCCTTCCGGATGCCATGAAGGGTACGGGGTGCAGCCAACTGCAGGTGGTGGCTCACGTCGATACTAATGATGTGTGTCGCTTCGAATCTGAATAGATTCTCTCAAGTTTTGAACGGCTATCTTAAGTGGTAAAGACTGCCAGTCTTGCTTGCAAGATGAAAGCAGAGCTCACCCAAGGTATATAGAAATAACAGGTAGGCCATTTCGGCGCCTGGCGAGCAGAAAACTCCCAGACGCCTTTGCGCGCCGTGACGTCACGGCGAGGACGCTGCAGTATTGTGCACTGAGCAGAATACGGAAGTCGCCGTGTACATTGAAGAAAAGTAACTTGTTTTGAGGCAGTCATGAGCAAGGGTCACTGTAATTGTGCCGTGGCACAATGCTCTAATACAGCTCGAACTACGACGAACGTTGTTTATCACGTTTTTCCCAAGGATGAGCACCTGCAACGTGAATGGCTTGTTCGATGCAAACGCAAGGACAAAGTGAATGTGAAAACTGCGCGTGTGTGTTCAGCTCATTTTCGGTCTGAGGATTATGAACGGGATCTGAGAAATGAGCTTCTAGGGCTAACCTCAAGAAAGAAGTTATTACCAACAGCAATCCCCTCCGTGAACATTCCGAACTGGCATGGAGAAGAAATTGTAGAAAGTTTGGATGCAAACGAAAAGGTAAAAAGTCAGCACATACATAACACTTAAAATAACTGACACAAAAAATTACCACGATATAAATGAATTCACATAAATGCAACATCTTTTGACGCTTGACGACGCTTTACGACAATGAATGACTCGCTATATTGTTATTTGAACTATAAACCAGTTTAAAATAGTTAACATATCGGGAATACGTTAAAATAACGGCTATTGCTAAGCCTCTTGAAGCCATTATATCCAGGATGAAAAGTAAATTCACGTGAGCAACATTATTTATTGCCTATACAGTTAAAATTTTAGTTACTAAATTATCCCTGTGCTCTAGTGTTATTATGTTGGTAACATCAACAAGACGGTAGAAAATTATTGCCAAGGTCTAATATTCAAATCTGAACCACATAAAATGACTTGATTAGTGTTTCTGTACGGTAGACAGGTTCTTATATGTGCTCCTATCCGCTCAGTATACGTAATTGCCGTCGTAAAAACGAAGATTTCATGACAAAACTTTTAAGTAGTCACGCAATTGTCGGCATTTAGCATCCGTTGCCAACATTATCACGCGAAGTCGCCGGGATAAGAACTAAAATTTAACCATTGTAGTCGTTTATGCCATTGATATTTAATAGCTTTTGTCTATTTTATCTGATTTTTAGTGAAAAATTAATGTAGTTGCCTAGTACTTAGTAACGAATTTTTCGAGTAGAACTTCGTAAATAATTTTAGGAATAATAAAATTAAAGTTTAATTCATTTCTTAGGGATCCGGAAGTCGTGCACAACGCTGTGGAGCAAGAAATTTGCAAAAACGAGCTTTGACGACTTTAGACACTGTATCACCGAAAAAAAAGAAAGTCGACCGATCTTCAAGTACAGATTCTGTTCATGAACTCACTGAAGTAGTGAATAAGGATTTGAAAATTAAGGAACTGAGGGCCGAGATTGAACTTTTAAAAAAATTAAATGCACAGAAGGAAGCGGCACTAAAAAAATGTGATGCAGCCTTACGAAGCAAAACGAACGCTCTCCGACGTGTTCTTGCATTGAAACGGACAAGAAAGTCATCCGACGCGAAAGAAAAAGTCAAGTTGCACAAAAGTGTGAATAATGTATTGTCAAAGTGTTTTACACCAGCGCAGATAAGATGCCTATTAAACGACAATAAAAGGGTAAAGTGGAATTCAGAGGACATTGCCCATGCATTGACATTAAGAGCTTTGTCGCCTAAAGCATATACTTATTTGCGAAAGCGAAAATTTCCTTTGCCGTGCAGGGCAACCCTTCAGAAATGCAGACCGGGTATTCTTGATGATATTCTGTGTTTATTGAAAGCCAAGTCACACACGTTTACTACTCAAGAGAGACTAGCAGTTTTGACATTTGACGAAATGAACGTCGATGGCCGCATATGTTACGATTCGTCTGAAGACATGGTAGTCGGACCACATTTCAATATACAAGTTTGTATGATACGTGGTTGTGTAAGCAATGGAAACAACCAGTTTACTATGACTTTGACACTGTTATGACTAGCAATTTGCTTCAGAACATCATTAAGGCAGTAGAGGAATCAGGAATCTATGTTGTAGCTGTAACGTGTGATATGGGCGGAAAAAATATAAAAGTATGGAAGGAACTGTCTGTCGATACGGATAAAACATATTTCGTAAATCCAGCAGACGAAACCAGGAATGTATGGGTTTTCTTCGGTGTACCACATCTGTTAAAGTTATTGCGGAACCATTTCTTGGATACAGGTATTACGCTACCTGATGGGTCAAAAATATATAAGGCAGCTATACAGGAACTTTTGAAACATCAAAACAGTGACCTAACGATAACACACCACATAACTGATGCCCACTTAAACGTAACTGGACGAGCGAGGCAGAATGTACGGATGGCAGCGCGTCTATTTTCACGGCGAACAGCTCAGGCTTTGAAGTATGTTCTTCATAAGGACGTTGAAAGTAATTTTATTGAGCTGGTTAACGGCGTTTTTGACGTCTTGAACTCTAGAATTCCAAAAGATGAATGTTCACCTCTGCGAAGTGGGTTTGGAATGAATCTCACAATGCAAGAAAATACCTTAAAGAGATTTTTAGAGATTTGTTCAGCAATGCGCGTTGGCGATAAAGAAAGAATGTTGCCTTTCCAAAAAGGTTTCATAACTTCAATAAAATCTCTCTTTGGTCTTTTCGAAAGTCTGAAAAGTATGAATGTCAGCTACATATTAACTTGTAGACTGAATCAAGATTGCTTGGAAAAAAAATTTTCTAGGTTACGTGGATTAGGTGTATTTTATAACAACCCTACACCTTTTGAAGTAAGGAACAGAATACGTCTCCTTATACTGACAGGTAACGCAAGTGATATTTCTTTCTCTGGGAACACGCCAGTTACTGAAGAATTAAATACGGAGTCTTCTCAGTGTGACGTCGACCCGGATTCTGCGTCCCTAAGTTTCATCACTAGTGAGCTATGTGTAAATGTTGTTGACGAATCGCCACTACGAGAAATCCCAGAAACTGTGAATGTGGAAGAAAATTTACTAACAGATGTGGTAACAATGGAGGATGACGCTATACTCTAGATGTTCTCCCAGATGCAGTAAAATAGATTGCAGGCTATATTGCATTTAAGTGCCACAACATTGATAGATCACTAGGTTTTCCAGCAGAAAAACGTGAAGGCGATCATGATGCAGACTGGATATCAATTATATCTCGTGGTGGTCTTTACACTCCGTCGCCAGCATGGGAAAGCAGAGTGTTGCAATTTGAAGAAGAATTTGCTGCTTTTCACGGAAATGGAGTGTGTAAACAAAAAAATGTCTCTGTGCTCTTCTTTAAAACAAAAGTTTCCTGAGCTTCATGAAGCAGTTATTACTCTTTACGTAAAAACGAGAACATTTATAAGGATTAGGCATCTCAATCAAGAAGCAAAATTAGAAGCAATGAAGAAATGTGCCGCAAAGAGAAAGCAGTTATGGATTGCATCGTTGTCTGGTAAACGGCAATAAACATTGACTACATTAACATTTGCTTCTTCATCTTTCATGTTAATTATAATTTATTTAATCTTAGTGTGTACAAAACCTGTGATGGCACTTCGTCGTCTGGTAAACGGCAATAAACATTGACTACATTAATATTTGCCTCTTCATCTTTCATGTTAATTATAATTAATTTAATCTAAGTGTGTACAAAACCTGTGATGGCGCTTCTTTTGACTTGTACAAATGTGTATCGAACGTAACCGAAAGTAAAATGAACGAATAATACGCCACAGAGTCAGTGGTGCTGCGCATTTGCTGTGTAAATACACAAGACGTTAAACCTCCTAGGCGCATCTGCTCCAAACGGAAGTGACGTCAGAAGTACGACTTCATTGGTTTCAGCGAGAGCCAATAGGATTGCAACGATTTGTTGATATTAGCATGTGCTGTCATCCGAACCGTGGTTGTCAAAAGTTAGGGAAAAAAAGTTCGAAAGAATGAACTTGCAGCTACTTTCGGATGAACACAAAGTCTTATGGAATGTTATTAATGATTATTCGTAACGTGGATATTTCTGGTGACATGTCTTTTGCTTATGTGTATCTACATCTACATACATACTCCGCAATTCACCGTAAGGTGCGTGGCGGAGGGTCCATTGTACCAGTACTAGGCATTTCCTTTCCTATTCCACTCCCAAATTGAACGAGGAAAAAAAGAACGCCTATATGCCTCCGTACGAGCCCTAATTTCTCTTATCTTGTCTTTGTGATCTTTACGCGAAATGTAAGTAGGCGGCAGCAAGATCGTACTACACTCAGCTTCAAATTCCGGCCCTCTAAATTTACTTAACAGAAATTCACGAAAAGAACGTCGTCTTTCTTCCAGCGATCCCCAATTGAGTTGCCGGAGCATTTCCGTGACACTCGCGCATTGGTCGAACCTACCGCCTCTATGTCTTCCTTTAAACTGATCTGCTGCGGGTCCCAAACACTTGAGCAATACTCAAGACGTGGTCGTACAAACGTTTTATACGCGGTCTCCTTTACAGGTGAAGTACATCTTCCCAAAATTCTCCCAATAAACCGAAGTCGGCTGTCTGCCTTACTCACAACTGTCCTTACATGCTCGTTCCATTTCATATCGCTCTGCAATGTTACGCCTAGATATTTGAACGACGCGACAGCATCAAGAAGCTCACTACTAATGCTGTATTCGATCATTATAAGATTGTTTTTTCTACTCATGCGCATCACCTTACATTTTTCTACATTGACAGCTAGCTGCTATTCTTCGCACCAACTAGAATGTATGTAGAGGATTCTTCTAAACGCAGTAGGCCTAATGTGTTTTCTGTTTTGTTTGCAGCAAAAGTATTAAAGAAAAGGAAAGATACCCGTAATGATTAGCAAATAAAGTGATAATACGTGAAGCAGTTGCAGCACATTATTAAATTTTAATGTCGGCAGTACACAATATAAACCTAGGTAGTGAAGTGTAAGATTACCGGTATATGACGTTTTCGTGAGTGAGCTTATGACTAACGAGAATCTCAAAAAAAAAAAAAAAAATCCATATATCTGAGTATATGCTCACAGAGGCCGTGATTTTGAGTCAAAGTCCGATTTTATAAGTTTTGTACACAGGCAAATAATATCTGAATTATAATCGTATTTCCTGTCTTAAGCAGACTGAAATTAAGGGCAGCTTTACACCATCTGCATTTCATATTTTATACACAAGGCATCATCTATAGCTTGTGATAATGCCTATAAATAATCATTGAAACGCCTATGATGTAAAAAATTGTTCTTAGTTGCTGTCGGCTTAAAACAGAAGAGCCGATTGTAATTAATTGTAACGGGTGCTGCAGAAGATGACCCCACAAACAAATATAGAAAAATTTTCTTTTTTTCTTTCAGCGAAAGCAACGTTTTATATACCGTATATATAACTGTCCCATAACTATATTGTATTTGCTACAATCTTTGCTATTCTTTAATCGTTCTGTTACATTTTGTTCTTAGCACAGAGTTGCAGTTATTACAAATATTGTGCACTTACATCAAGTGTAGACGTAACATAGGGCCTAGACTAGGTGTACCAAGACTCAAACATCAGTCCACCCATTCAAGTTTTGGTTCTTTGGTTTCACTAAATTAACTTACCTTTGTAATGATAGCATGATTGTGAAAATATGGCATAGCAAATTCCTGGTAATATGTAAATGCAGAAACCAATGGTGCTGTATTTTCATAATTTGGGCTTGGTTTGTCACTCTTCAGCAAGAAAAATTTCTTTATACTTGTTCTGTGGTTCTTATGCTCTGTATTTCGGTGCAGGTCAGAAACCTCTTGGATAGCATGTTCAACTCTTGCAAGTACCAAAAGTCAGACTGGGCATAAAATTTCAAACTCCATCTATTTGACCATTTTGCAGTGTACTCTAGCAAATTATTTCCAAACTTAGCACAAAAAACAGCTAACATAATAAGCTAAAATTATACAAGTTACACTCAGAATATTACTATTAATCATCAGTTAATGATGCACTTAAGGATATCAGTTGCAGAAGCTGTGATTGAAGAATTGTGATCCTACCATTGTGTTTCTGTGTCACACAATACCTGAAACTAACAATACTTTATCATATTAAGTTCTGTCTCAACAGGAAAATCGCTACTGCCCTTACTACATATCCACTTTTTCCTTCTGCTCTTAAAGTCCATATCCTTCAATCGTCTTTCATCCAATATACTGCAGTGGGTCTATGTGAATGGGAAATCTTACCCACATGTACTACAAGTAACATCAGATCCACACCTTGTGAACTACCTGACTGACTACTAATGTATGTAGAAGTGACAGTAGAACCTATGTGGTGGTCCCCTGCTTGTGTGCATTAAGGGCTCCTAAACAAATAAATAAATAGAAAATAAACTGACAGAATTCCAATCTACTCCACCCCTCCACTTCTCTAAAAATTTTGCATAATTGAATCCAGAACCTAAATTAACATTTGATAATATTAATGCTTTTTAATTTTCCTTATTAGGTATTCAGTGAAATAATGAGGAGCATTTTCAAAACACTTGAAGGATGTGAGCTACAACACAATTTCATAGGCCAAAACAAAGTTGTACACAATATTACCCATTCATTGCCTTCCTATAAGACATCATATAGGCTCCTCTTCTTCGCATACTCTATTTATCTCCTTCATTATTGTATTTATAATCCAGTTCAATTGTGCATACACATTTCCATATTAATCATTACAACAAATTTTTGTTAATATTGTAGTCTCATCTGAAGCCTATTACTTATTCATTTGTAACAACTGTCAAATTACACGCACTGTAACTGCCCCACTTAGCCAATCATGTGACATCAGTCCACATCAATTGCATTAAGTTAAAACAGTGAAAGCAACTTGCTTATATAAACCATGTTTGTTTCTCAGAATGGACCTTTTATGAAATCCAAACTACATATTCAAGCATCTGTATGGGCTCTTCTCTATAGTCACAGAATTGGTGCTGAGGTGATTGGTGGCCATTAGTTTCAAATTGTTATGTTGTTTCATATCATAAGCAGTTGTGTAATATATGCCAGAGCTGTAGCACTTGTATTCTGCAGGTTGCCTGCATCATATTTCAAACATTGGAACATTAAAAAATTAGTTTCACAGTTAAACAACAGTCAACATAAGATGAAAACTCTATCTCACAATTTAATGGTAATCAGCAGAGGCCATAGTCATCAATGAAATGCATATTGTCAAGCAGCAGTTTCAAGTAATCTTATTGACCATTGATCAGTCAAGGTGAAATAGGCTTTGTCATTAGTATAGTACACATCAGAATAAAACTTTCTCACATAATTTGCAATGAATAGTTCTTATGGAAGCAATTTGTATGTATGATAAAATTATAAGAAGAAGCCACATTGTCTAAAAGATAGTTTATTTTTTAATACTATTATGTATCTACAAAGTATACTGAAAAAGCAAGTACAGCTAATAAATAGAATTTATAAATTTATTTGAATTATGCATACCAACATTCATTAGTTAGACGGGTAAAAGTTTACTTGTCATGTAGCGTAGCAATGCCCAGAGCTGACCAATTGTAGTGCAGATGGGGCAACCAATCAAATATTAGCCAATAACAGATGTTTTGTCTTCACATTAAACATTATTATTTTCATACAGCTAAAAACAGTCTCCTGAGGTACATACATGTCTACAATCTTACTTCGTTACCATGAAGATGCATGTGAAAGAGGGGTTAACTTATTTCACTGATCATGAAGTAAATAACTAATGCTCTGCCTGCTCTAGGTTGGCAGATTCTTGTGTGTTCCTTCGCCCACTCAGTTATTGACCTGTAATCGTAACCATGTCATGTACTATCACCTGACTGGCTAGCATCACATGCAGCAGCCATTCCGTAAATCGCGACGCTATGCCAAACACGAGAAGGAAACTTGAGCCATTAGTGGATTCAGCTGCTGTTCCTTACACTTACAAAAATTATACATTTGTTAAATGGTAGATCCATGTAAGTGCAAAAAAAGGCACAGCTAGTATTGTTGCTGAAAAATTTCAACCAGAGATGCCCAAGGGGGGTGGGGGTGTCATAATGCAAACTGCGTCATTGAAATTTCTGGGGGGGGGGGGGCGGGGATGAAAAATGAGTACTTTTGGCCAGCCTTTGGGGGGGGGGGGGGGAGAGGTCTTTATAAAAGAATTTACAAAATTTGAAATATAAGTAATTTAATTTCAATATTGAATGGTAAAACCATATCTATTACATAATAAACTAGGAATTCAGGACCTAATATCTCGGGTGAGGGGGGGGGGGGCAAGAGAGGAGGAGGCACCTCTGGTTTCAACATTACTGAGGCAATATAAGTCTTAACAGTAGAACTGGTTGTCAGATAGGCAGCTGTGCTGTCTTTCCTTAAGAATTTAAATTGGTATGGCCTGAACTGTTAGTGACAGTTTGTTGAAATCTTTCGAGCATTTACTTTGTGTGAATTACCAGTTTTTGCTTCTCTGTTTTGGTATGTGAAAATACACCCTCTTTCTGATGATTTAAGCATTAAAAAGGACCCTGACAAGACCTTTCATGCCACTGGTTTTTCCCTTATTTTACACAAATATATATGATCACAGCAGTCAATAGTCTGTACCTGGAAAACAGTGGACAGCATTTATGCTTGCAGCCTCCATTACACCTTGTGTGTAATGTTCTGAATTTTCAGACTTCTCAAAATGTAAGGAGTATGTGTACAAACAGGAAGGCCAAAAGTTACATGTCTCTGAAAAGTCCAAAGTGCATTAGTCTAAAAAAGTTTCCAAAGGAGACTCAACATCTTTTCACACACCTGGTCTATATGTTCTTCCTAGTTGAGTTGTGAATTAATATAGAGTCCTAAAAGTTTCAATGTGTATTTTTGATGGCACTGGGCAACCCTAAGAGAAGCTGTTTTATTTTTCGGGATTATACAGTAACTTACTGCCTGATAACCAGTGGAGGATGAAATTGAATTATTCCGGTGTGCTATTACTTAAGGCTCCGACGTTCTTGTGTGAGCGAAGAAGAGTCGTGTCTTCAGCATAGCATATAACTGTACTGTTTATGTAACAAGGCACATCAATTACTGTGATGATGGAGGAGGTCTGAAGAATTGAGCATTTTAGTACCCCAGTATTAATTATTGTTACCGGGGAGTGTGTATTTTTAACTGTGACTAACTGCCTTCTGTTGTGAAGATATGAAACTTCTACTGATAATCTTGGATTACATACACCATTACATTCTAGTTTTGCTGACAGGACATCATAGAGAATGAAATTAAATGCATTACTTAAATCATGCAAGACAAGTACCACATTCTGCTTTTTAAAGATGGTTAATGTCTGATCAATAATTTCTAAACAGCTAAACAGCTGACAGAATCCACATTTGACAACTGTCAGGATGTACAATTGAAATTGGGTGATAGCTGTTTGTCCTCCAGACAGTAAACATTTGTTAAGTATGAATGTCAGTAGTTTGTAGGTGAAATCTTGTGGTTTTATACATTGTAATTGGAGAGTCAGTAGCAGTCCGTACTTGAGTTTGATCATTTTGGGAGTGTTCTTTTAATTTAAGTGTGTATGATATACCAATTAAGAAAGGCATTAAGCAATTCCATAGCAAATGTGTCAGTTGCTTCTCTTTTAGTTTCAGTTTCCTTAACTAATATAGAAGTCATTCAATTCACTGGGACAAAGCCGTGTATTGTTTGTGCAGACTCGAGCTACAAATTGCTGTACTGCCTTGCATCCGTTAAATGCATCTCCTGTGTAGCTCTGCATGTTGGATAAAGTTCAGAACAGTATACGTTAAGTGATCTTAGATTATTGAAACTTCATCCACAGTGTTGAACACTTCTACGTTAAAATCCTCAGGTATGGAAATTATTGTTTTATATTTCACATTTTTCTAAACACTAACTCATATTTTTCAAAATGTAGCAGTCACCATCAGCAGACCTATATAAGCTTAAAACTATTATGTTTTCTGTGATGATTTTTATGTAACTTAATTCTGCATCTAACTCTTTATAGTATGTAGTAGCATCAGTTTTTGGCTATTTGATATCTCTATTAAAGATACCAGTATACCATTTCATCTCTGTTGCAGCAGATGTTATGTGTACAAAACAAATCTATTAAAAATGGAAACATCTATCTGATTTTCAATTAACCTTTGCACAACATCAACATTCACGTCACCACAGAAGTGTCTGAGTACCTTACTTCTAGTACAACACATATTAGTTTGTAATGTTGTGAGGACCTTGCCTTTCTTCCTGTTTTTGTGGAAGTCATTTAGTTTTGGAACAATGTTTACATTCCCTGCATGGCTGTTAGGTTGTGCTGCTGCCATTTTTCGCACACCAGAATTGTGATTTCTCACAGGTGGTTGCTCTTCTAGTTGGTCAGCTGTTGCTGGGTTCAGTTGTGTGAGGTGTGGCTGCTATTCTTGTTTGTTTCTGGGGTTCTTTTCTTTCTGTTGCAGCTCTCTTTAGTGGACTTCTTTGTGTCTGGTTTGCTACTGCCTTATATTCCCTTGTCATCTCTCTTGATTTATGGATGGTGCACATGGTCACAACCTTTCCTTTTGTAATTGCTGACTGTGAATCTATTTCTTCTGATTTTGATGGTGTTCTGTCAGTAGAAGTTTGTTTTTTCTTTGAAGTCTTCCTTTGCACTGAACTATTAGATATGAACAATTCTTCATTTCCAGGTAGCAATGTATTTGGTAAGTCTGCATATACAGATTCACTTGGTGTAGGCCTTACATGTAGGTATGTTGCAGTTTCGTTGTCTTGAATTTTCAGTAGCTCTTGCATTTTTCATAATATTTTCCGGAATTATTTTGGAGATCAGTTATTTATCTTTCCTGTTAACATAAAGCCTTTGTGTTCTTTGCCATTTTGCTTTGTTTCTGGTTGGTACGTCTTAATTTCTTGGATTAACACGACCATTCCACCGAGTCATGTGGTATTCCTACCACAAAAATGTTCGTATTTTTCAGACACCTTAAAATGTGTTGGAGCACAATTTTCACTTAGCTTTTTGCAACATTATTCGAACCAGCTTAAATAAGAACAGAATCTTTTATTAGTTTTTGTTCATCGTTACAGAGTAATATGTCTACCGATAGCGTTAAATTTTAATTAAGTTAGCATCGGCGGCGTCGTGTTCTAATGTTGGCAACAAAATTTTCGCCTTATGACGGCAAGCACAGAAACAAAGAGTCTGACAACAATACAGCAGCAACAGCATTTATTACGTATCTCATGTTCGACACTATAAATTACTCCCTCTAATTCCGTGTGACAGATTTTCGAAGAGAAATCGGAGTTCATTGCCAACATTTATTGCTTCTGCCTATAGTTGACACTGTCATCGGTTGCGTGTTGTTTATATTTCAGACGTGCCGAAACAAATGTTTACAACACGGGTTTGTTGCCTGACCTCATTATGTTCCGTGCATTGTACATACCTTAAGCGTCTTTGTAATTCATTAGTTAATCAGTTACTACTGTTTCCATATTCTTATGTTAATTTCGTGTTGTTGAACTTCGCCTTCCCGAAGATTATCAGACGCACCAAAACACGATTTTGCTTAATTATCTCGATTGTTTGACACACAATTTACACTTCCAGCTTTTGACTCAGAAAGCTCAGATACAAACAGCGAAATATTCTTCTACATCTTATTCAGCTGACATTATGTTGCAATAATATGGCTAATTTCACTCGCTTTATGCTCAATGTGTAACACTGCACTACTACAAGCGGATTCTCATTTTAAATATTTTGTTGTTTTTACAGTATTTTTTCCCGCTACCGTACCGTATAACTGTCAGTGTAACTCAGTTAATGACACATTACTCGGCAAATTTAACAGGCTATTGTTTTTCAGAATTTAGGAATGTACGGATACTTGAAGAGCTGATATACTTAATTTCACACATCCACCGTAAAAAACAAAAGAATCACTAGAGTATGTGCATATAAATGGTATTTATTAAATACGGCACTTCAGCTGTAGTAATTCGGTTTCCCGTACATTTTATTTCAGGCGCGCCTACGCTGCTGACGTCATCAGTAACCGATGACGATGCTTCCGTTTGGAGCAGATGCGCCTAGGAGGTTTAACGTCTTGTTGTAAATACACGGCTGCGCTGCGCTAGCGTCCTCGCCGTGACGTCACGGCGCTCCAGCCAATAGCAAGGGTTTTCGCCGGAGTGCCCCCCCCCCCTGGAGCTCACCATCTGCAGCATAGTTGACTGGACCGACTGTGGACCTCTGGGACAGAGCCGAGTGGAGGGTCTGAATCAGAGGCTCAGACGGTTCTGCGACCGTGTAGGCTGCAGATTCCTTGACTTACGCTATCGGGTGGTGGGTTTCCGGGTTCCGCTGAATAGGTCAGGAGTTCACTATATGCAGGAAGCGGCTACACGGGTAGCGGGGCTGTGTGGCGTGGACTGGGCGGTTTTTTAGGATAAGGAGCTTCGGGGAAAAACAAAATGGGCAATCTCAAAGGGTGCAGGTGGATCACAGGAGAAATGTAGATCTGAGAACTATCGGTATAACGGTGTAGATTGTCGTTTCTGTGTCAGGAAAGTACCAGAACTCCAAGCGTTAATAGAAAGCACCAAAACACACATCATTGTAGGCAGTGAAAGTTGGCTCAAGCCGGAAATAAGTTCAGCAGAAGTATTTGCAAAAGATCTAACTGTGTTCAGAAAGGATAGATTAAACAAAATAGGTGGAGGCGTGTTTGTAGACGTCAAAAGTAGTATTTCGTGTAGCGAAGTTGAAGTTGGTAGTTCATGTGAGCTGTTATGGGTAGAGGTTGTACCTGAAAATCGTAAGAAGTTAATAATTGGTGTCTTTTACCGGCCTCCCGACTCTGACGATACAATAGCAGGAAGTTTCAAAGAAAACCTGAGTCTAATTACAAAAACGTACCGGACTCACACGATAATAGTAGGCGGTGATTTTAATTTACCCTAATCTGTTGGCGAAATTATACTTACAAATTAGGAAGTACCAATAAAACATGGTGCGAAATTGTACTCGACGCATTCTCTGAGAATTACTTCGAACAATTAGTTCATAAGCCAACTAGAATTGTAAATGGATGTGAAACACACTTGATCTCTTAGCAACAAATAATCCTGAGCTCATAACGAGCATCAAAACGGATACAGGTATTAATGAACACAGAGCTGTCGTAGCAAGATTGAATATCGAAAGTCCCCAAGTTACCAAAAATAAACGAAAAGTATATTTATTCAGGAAAGCAGACAGAAATAAAATACATTGCTTCTTGAAAGACAGCTTCCACTCGTTTCTGTAGTATGTTAACTCAGACTGTTTGAAAACATTTCGGCTCTCCCCTATTTCTTTATCCTGTGCAGGCCAGTCTTATAAAGTCACTGGCCTGGGGTTCACCGTGACGTCATCACTCACAGCCTGGCTGCGTAGACACCGCCCCGTGCCAATGGCAAAACTGCCTCTCCCTCATTAAGAAAAATTAGAAAAAAGACAAGAAAAAAAACGGTACTATTTCTCGTATGACAGTTGTCTTGCCACATGGTTTCGAAAAAAAAAAAGAAAAAAAAGTATGACAATTATAATAGATGCAATATACAGGGTGTCCCAGCTATCTTGTCCACCCAAAATATCTCTGGAACAATAACACCTATTGGAGAACGATTTCACCGGTATCAATGTACGGCTAGGGCCCATGAATGTACATATTTGGAAATATTCTAAAACGAAAGCAAATGTGTTTTTTAACACAAACTTGTGTTTTTTTAAATGGACACCCTATATTTTTTCTTCAGCAATTCATAGGATGATAAATCACATAAACAATGGTGTTGATTGCATCGCAATATTCCAATTACATCCCAAGATATTGCGACGCGAAGTTGACGCTTGAAAAACCCGAAATACGCTGCTAGCGCACATCCTGAGGCTCAGGCGTGAACCCCATGCTGCCTGTAATCGCGATGTGATTGACATGCGTAATCGCACTTCCATACTTACCAAGAGGACCTCTTGATAAGTATGGAAGTGCGATTACGGGCACCATGGGGTTCACGCCTGAGCCTCAGGACGTGCGCTAGCAGTTTATTTCGGGTTTTTCAAGCGTCAACTTCTCGTCGCAATATCTCGTGATGTAATTGGAATATTGCGATGCAATCAACGCCATTGTTTTTGTGATTTGTCATGCTATGGACTGCTGAAGAAAAAAATATAGGGTGTCAATTAAAAAAAACATAAGTTTGTGTTAAAAAACACATTTGCTTTCGTTTTAGAATGTTTCCAAATATATTATTGATAGATCTGAAGCACTGAATTAAAATTTGTGGTGCGGCCGGGAGTCGAACCCGGATCTCCTTGCTTACTAGGCAGATGTCTTAACCGTTAGACTACCACACTACTAGCGATTAAAGCGCCTTGTAATAGTCTATGTACGATTTCCCTCCACAATACAAACTTTAATTCAGCTTCTTCGTTCCAAAGATAATTGCCACTACTGCCAAGGCTCTCCATGCAGCGGAATAGCACCTCAGCAATGGACATGGTGGAACAATCCTGTTACGGTGATACAAATATCAATTAATACAAATAAAGAATCCCAGAGACGTCTTTATTTGTATTAATTGATGTTTCCAAATATGTACATTCATGGGCCCCAGCCGTACATTGGTACTGGTGAAAGTCGTTTTCCAATAGCTGTTATTGTTCCAGAGATATTTTGTGTGGACAAGATAGTTGGGACACCCTGTATATTTTTCTTTAAAAATAATCTAGCGGACGTAATTTACATTTCACAGCGATGTGCTTGATGGGGCTTAATATTGATTACTTTTACTTGGACGCGTTGCATTGCTTTTGGAAGCACTCCTGCCTGACGCTGGGACTACTATACCAGACAGGGGCGTGGTGCCCACCTCGGCTCGCCCCCGCCTTCACCCTGACCTCTGCCGCGCCCGCCATATGCAGACTGATGGCTGCGGCGCGCTGTTCATGTCCGGGGCCGACGTGACGTGACGTGTTATGAAGAGAAACGAGCAGTCGCCGTTTATGCCGGACAGGGCCGCGTGTGATAGCGGGCACGCCCTGCCGATAACCACCAGGGAGACGCCCACGGTCCGGAACTCTTGCCTCTGCCGCAACACCTGTCAGCACCGGCTGACCTATGGCCGATGGGCGTGGCAGCGCCACAGCAGAGTGCAACGGAGCGGAAGCACAGCCGCTGCCACCGTGAGACGTCGCGATAGATGAAGTGAGAAGCCGCAACTTTCAGTGACCGACAGTACCAGGTGATCAAAAGTCAGTACAAATTTGAAAACTTAACAAATCACGGAATACTGTAGATAGATAAAAATTGACACACATGATTAGGATGACATGGGGTTTTATTAGAGCAAAAAATAAATAAATAAATAAAATAAAATAAAAAAGAGATCGGGCCTTGTTTCTTCGAGGAACTGCATGATTCTCGTTTTGTAACTGCTCCGTGACAGGTGAGAGATATGTTACACAATCGCCATAGGAAGGGGATTCGAACGGGTAAAGGTCCGTTGATAAATGCAGCTGTGGCGAGAATGATTCGAAGCCACAGGTTGTTTAGACGATAGACCCCGTAGTGGCCGACCGAGCACAAGGCGTAATGCTGCTGAGACACTGCAGGAGGAAATGGAGACTGTTCAAATGTTCAAATCGTCTATGGGACTTAACTACGGGGTCATCAGTCCCTAAACTTACAAACTACTTATGAGCTACTTACGAACTAGGACGGCACAAATATCCATGCCCGAGGGGGGATTCGAACCCCCGACCGTAGTTGCCATGCAGACCGTGACTGGAGCGCCTTAGTCCCCTCGGCCAAAAACCGCGGCCGGTGAGACTGTAGCGGGTTCGTTTATGCCATCTTTACAAAATCCATCGGCATCATGAACTGTTACCTGGCGATTTAGTGAAGCGGAGGGCATTTGCAGTGTGGGCGTTTCAAAAGATGACTATCTTGCGGTATAGATAAAGTGTTTGCACCAAAACAATGTTTCTGGCCAGGGAGAAAGACCCTGATAAATGGCATAACAGTGTGACGATACTGTGGTGTCGCACAAGTCTAAAGTGCGCGCCACCTACTTTCGTCGCGCGCCGCCATGCACGCACGGCGCGGCGTTCTTACGACGTTAGCCACGAGCGCCCTCTGCTACAACTCCGCTCGTGGCCACCACTGAACGACATCGTTCATTTGGAACTGAGATAGGAACCAGTTAACACTTCGGAATCAGATAGGCACCAGTGAAGACTTGGCTATCGGACAGGCACTAGACAGGCCTCTAGCTCAACTATGTATCAGCATTCTGCAGTACTGAGCTATGTAAAAGTTAAGTATTACTAAGTCTCTAAGAAATATATATCTCGTTCTAATTTACTGTAGTGTTTCTAGTTTCTGCTGTCCCACTGGCTGGTCACCTCCTACCTGCACAAGCGTGCATCCTTTATTCCTGTGTCGGTCTTTCTACTCGGCCACCGACACCTAAGACGGAAACGAGACACAAAAGCGGCGACGAGCTGGGACACAAAAGATACTGCTGGCCCTCTCATCTCAATGTTATCCTACGATACCGTCTGCGTTGGACCCGGAATCGTGTGGTTCAATAGTGATATATGTTGTGTGCGAAACGAAATACCCAGCCTAGGAATCAGTGTAGGACAGTGTATCGGTGATATTGTGATTGAGACAAGTGATAGATTTAATTAATTAAGAGATTCGTTTAGATGCTTTCTAGACAGTTCTATAAACAATAGTTTTGTCATTGTACATTATTTCAAGAACTAGATACACGAATTTTAGAAACTTTATGTAAATGAAAATAAATAGCATTGTATATATGTTAGGCTCATAAACAAGTTGTGTTGACCAGTTAATTGTGTTAATTAATTTAATAGTCGAGATTTAAATATTATGATTCGTTGTACATATGGACTGACGTGACATTTTAAACCTAGTTTCAGAATTGCCAATATATTTGATAGTTCAATATATGTTAGGAATATGTGTGATGTACTCATTAACTAATTTATTGACATTTAACATCGCACTTTGTTGTCAAACAGAAAGTTTAGAGATTTCGACTTAAAAAGATATGTGCCATCTAAAATTATTGTATGTATAGTTTTCATTTTATATTGTGATTATTTTTGTGTACATGAAATGTTTTACTGTTGTGTTCGGTAATTGTAAATTAGTATATTCAAATGTTAACAACAATGCATAATGTAATGTCATTATTGTCGATGTTATATATTTGCCTCACCGCCTTGCGTGGAGGAGTTCGAGTTTTAGTCGTTTGTCAAGTGCTCTGCAAGCTATGTCAGTCTGTTGTTTTAAAATGGAAGTACTATCAGCTAAGTTCTGTTGTATTGTGTACGTTATGAAGTTGTAATGTTTTGGTGGAGAAACAGTTTGATTGAAAATTAAAGAAGAAGTGAAAAATTGTACATATAGAGTATTTATTTCTACCGCGACGCCCCAGGAGAATAATGTTGCAGCGAGCAGAAGCCCCATACATCGTAATGTTGAATAGCTAAGTATCTTGTTTGGAAGTGCTAGATAGTAAAAGATTACAACAGGCAGGCCTAACACAGACAGCTGCCACAAAGAACTGCATTCCCGAACCAAGAAGGAATGCAGAAGATAAAGACAACATGTTTGAAACGTGGGAAAGACGCCAGTTCTTAAGTCTCGGCCCCAGGGCCGGCGGAAGAGGGAAATATCACGCGGGCAAAGAATCCATCTGGCGCCCCCTACAACCCATTGGTATTACTGACTTTAAATTAGATATGCTACATTACAGATAACTGCTTTTAAAGGATAACTCCTTGAACTCTATTATAACTATAATATTCAATTATGAAACTGAGTAAGATATTAACTTATGTCACTTAAATACCCAGAGTAAGTTTTCGTCAACGACATACAAAATAATTATTTACACATGAGCATGCAGAATATTCTACGTCAATGATTAGAAATTTACAGAACGATTCAAGAAACAACTATTTATATAAAATTAAGATTGATGCTGCGATACAGCATTTATTTACACATATATACATAAACAACCTTGTTAACTGCTACAGAGAACACATTTGAACAAAGGAATATACAAATATATTTTGTAACAGCATTGTTCAAAGTTTTCGTAATACAAATAATACAACCGTAATATAATTTTATGTCTTTATACAGTTATAAAGCAAAATTGTCCTTTGAGTTGTTCACAAATCTAAGTAAAGTAAACTTTTCGTGCCTTTTTCTCTGCAAAGTTGGTCAATACACATCTAACGAGTAAAAGACTTATCGCTTTAGTACATGTACCAAGCATCAGTGTTGGTATAAAATGTAATTATTGCTACTTATATCAATGGGGAAAGAACTTACTTTGAGCCTGAAGTTCGCCGCCTATCTGAGAGGCCGCCACCCTACCCACCACAGCCTGCTAAGACGCTACGTGGTCGCGGTGGAGTAGCCGAGCGGTCTAAAGCGTCTCGCTGCGGAGCGCGCGGTTGCTCGCCGTGGAGATTCGAGTCCTCCCTGGGGCATGGTTTGTGTGTTATCCTTAGGTTAGTTTACCTAGGTTTAAGTAGTTTGTAGGCTATGGACTGATAACCACGCAGATTGGTCCGATAGATTTACAAACGTTTGACCATTTGACGCTACGTGTGTAAACACCTGTTTTCTATTAAACGTAATAAAATGAAAATACGTTACGTAATGTAGGCCTACTTACCTGTACTGTGTTGTTATCTTCTGGAATATTTATTGATTTCTTGCTGGTTTCCTCATTCTCTGGTTCTACATTTTCATGTCCATTATTGTCTGTTTCACGAGTACGAAAGAATTTCTTTAATGCTGCTGCCTGTTTCTCATTTTCTGCCGCTAATTGTGCTTTTTTCTGTATACATTTCCAGAAGCCTTCTTTTTCCGACATGTTGATAAAGAACACATTAACGCACGATTCTTCCACTAAGAGTCGAAATTCAGGAGACAAAAGAAGAACACGCACACGATGAAGCCTGCACTACATGTACATGACTTCTGATTTATAATTTTCTTTCACGAGACATTTGACAGTACAAACAGGAGTAATTTCTTTTCGGATGACGATAACTCAATATTGTTTGTGTAATGTTAGAGCGGACGACATAGCTTTGTCGCTAGGAGTGCAATTGTCGGCACCGCGGCGGTTGTAATTGTCAGAGCGTGTTATTGTTGCTCAAAACTCCCAAGTCTCAACAGTAGCCTTTAGCTTTGTCGGCGGAGATTTTTTATATACAAATAAGGTGGAGGGATGAAGGGATTACCTTTATAGAAGATTCAAGAAAATACCCGGGTGCCGGCCGCGGTGGCCGAGGGGACTAAGGCGCTCCAGTCACGGTCTGCGCGGCCACTACGGTCGGGGGTTCGAATCCCACCTCGGGCATGGATATTTGTGCCGCCCTAGTTCGTAAGGAGTTCATAAGTAGTTTGTAAGTTTAGGGACTGATGACCCCGTAGTTAAGTCCCATAGACTATACAAACATTTGAACTTTTTTCTTTTTTTTAAACCCGGGTTGTTATAAAGAGCGAGGCCTATGGCATGAGGTAGTAACCAACGTTGCTACACAGTTTATGAAAAAGTTAATTTTTTTAGTTCACTATTTACAGTAATATAAATTTAGCGAGCCGCGGTGGAGTAGTCGAGCGGTCTAAAGCGTCTCGCTGCGGAGCGCGCGGTTGCTCGCCGTGGAGGTTCTAGTCCTCCCTGGGGCATGGGTGTGTGTGTTGTCCTTAGTTTAGTTTACCTAAGTTTAAGTAGTTTGTAAGCTACGGACTGATGACCACGCAGTTTGGTCCGATAGATTTACAAACATTTGAACATAAATTTAGCGAGGATTTTGGCGCCCCCCAAACTGCCCTAAAATTTGGCGCCCCGGGCGGTCGCCCGGCCCTTCCGCCGGTACTGCTCGGCCCACAGAAAACTTCCACCGGCGACTGAGGGGCGTGGTCGTGAACACGGCGATCAGCTGTCGGAAGACACTGCAAAAACAACCCACCAATCACAGAGCCAAAGAGGCGCAAAATTCGAGGATAAGCAGTAGCTGGAGAGGGAATGAGACTTGGAGGGAAACCACCGAGGAAGACACTCGGTCCGTGGCCGGAGAAGCGAGGAGACATGCAGGCAGCTCCCGTCTGGCCAGACGCGGGACTTCGATGCCTTCGTACGGGGTTTGCGACGCGCCGCGCCACACAGCCGTAGAGCCAGCACACCCTAT
Organism: Locusta migratoria; assembly: GCA_026315105.1. Classification (NCBI taxonomy): domain Eukaryota; kingdom Metazoa; phylum Arthropoda; class Insecta; order Orthoptera; family Acrididae; genus Locusta; species Locusta migratoria. Next base: position 397,994,492 of record CM048750.1, on the reverse strand, counting down.
AAAAGAAAGCCTGCGCACGACGTCACAACATGGCGGCGGTGAGAGGCTTAGAGTCCTCTGAGAGATTGTAAACATTAGCAGTGCACGCTGTATATAGTGCATTCTTTCGTTCAGGAGTCTATTTATTACGTAAATTGGTGTTCTGTACGGTGTGATCGCTACGCTGGACGATTTGTGTGTATGAGAACAACGTGTGATCTCTTTTTTTACTGACAAAATGCCCTTTCGCTGTTCTGTGCCGAAATGTAGAGGAAATTACGACTGTGGCCCAAAAGGTACCGTCTTTAATCGTCCGGAGAAGAAGAAATGGATATCAAGAATTCCCAGGATAACTTGGCTCCATATTCAAGTTGATTAGTAAGTTTTCGTTTTTGTTTAACCTTATAAAAGAGTTTACCGTTGGATATTGCGATTCATTTGATTTACTTAACCACCCCCATTACATTATTCTTCTCCGGGCGTTTAAAGACGGTAACTTTTGGGCCACGATCGTAATTTCGTCTACATTTCGGCACAGAACAGCGAACCGGCATTTAGTCAGTAAAAAAAGAGATCGCACATTGTTCTCACACACACAAATCGTCCAGCGTAGCGATCACACCGTACACAACACCAATTTACGTACTAAATACACTTTTGAACGAAAGAATGCACTATAAACAGCGTGCACTGCTCATGTTTACAATCTCTCAGAGGACTCTAAGCCTCTCAGCGCCGCCATGTTGTGACGTCGTGCCTGTGGTGTCGCACAAATACAAAGTGCGCGCCACCTACTTTCGCCGCGCGCCGCCATGCACGCACGGCGCGGCGTTCTTACGACGACAGCCACGAGCGCCCTCTGCTGGAACTCCGTTCGTGGCCACCACTGAACGACATCGTTCACTTGGGACTGAGATAGGAACCAGATAAGACCTTCGGAATCAGATAGGCACCAGTGAAGACTTGGGTATAGTACAGGCACTAGGCAGGCCACAACTATGTATCAGCATTCTGCAGTACTGATCTATGTAAAAGTTAAGTATTGTATAAATTCTGTGCAATATATATCTCGTTCTAATTTACTCTAGTGTTTCTAGTTTCTGGCTGCTCCCCTCCGTACCTGCACCAGCGTGCTATGTTTATTCCTGTGTCGGTCTCATTCCACTCGGCCACCGACACCTACGACGGAAACGAGACACAAAAGCGGCGACAAGGCTGGGACACAAAAGTACCAGTGGCGGCGCTAGACGAAAACTGGGCGTCGGCGATCTCGTCTTTGCGATGCCCCTTTCATAATAAGCGAGTATTATTGTAATGACAAAAATTACAATAAACAAACAAAAATTACAGAAACTTTTCAGCTTTTCGTCTCACTGAATTTTTTTTAAGATCACATCTTAATACTAGCCGATATTTCGGCTTTAGTTGATAGTACTGACAACGCAGATAGTCCTTCTTGGATCATTGTGCTTTTCAAGTTAGTCTGAATGAATTTTAACTTTGTGAAGCTTCTCTCGTCCGAAGCTGTACTGACTGGAACTGAGCATGATTCTGATTGTTATATAAACATTTGGATATACATCTTCCAAATCGTTTTCCAAAATATACTGAAGAAATTGTTTTGCAAGTATTTAACTAAAAAATGCATCATTGCTGCACTCATGCGGAAATAAATACGGATAACCAAATAGCTGCCGGCTGGGAATGGCCGAGCGCACTAAGGCGTCATACCACGGTGCGCGAGGTCGCTCTCGTCGGGGAGCGAGTCGCACCCTTGGGTACGGATGTTGTGTTCGTCCATTGGTTAAGCTAGTGTAAATTAGATCTAGGTCGTCGCTACATAACCTAGCAGTTGGAAAGCGTCGTTAAACATCAAATAAAAAAAAAACCTAAAATTTTAACAATGTTTTGCGAGGCCCCCCACAGGCGCGAGGCCGTCGGCGGTGGCCGACGTCGCCGACGCCTGGCGCCGCCACTGCGTCGTGCGCGGGCTTCCTTCTACAGGGGGTGCTGGTAGAGCGCATGAGCCGTGCCGCCGACGCCGACGCCGACTCCCACCTGACGTCAACGTTGGTGAGACAGGAAATTACCTCACGCTTCCCCGTTCACATCTGACAAGGGAATGGTCAGACTTGTCATGCCGAAACATGTATTGATTTTTTAGAACTGTTAGTTAACAATGAAGGAAGTCTGTATGCAGAATGTTAGCTGCTGATATGACCTGGAAGTCACCTAAGCATTCAGAATTGTTCAAAACATATACAACAAAAAAGGCCTGTCAAAAGGAAATAAAATCATACACTACAACACAGTTATCAAACCTACAGTCACATATGCATCTACATCTACATACATACTCCGCAATTCACCGTAAGGTGCGTGGCGGAGTGTCCACTGTACAACTACTAGGCATTTCCTTTCCTATTCCACTCCCAAATTGAATGAGGAAGAAAAGAATGCCTATATGCCTCGTACGAATCCTAATTTCTCTTATCTTGTCTTCGTGATCTTTACGCGAAATGTAAGTAGGCGGCAGCAAGATCGTACTACACTCAACTTCAAATTCCGGCCCTCTAAATTTACTTAACAGAAATTCACGAAAAGAACGTCTTCTTTCTTCCAGCGATCCCCAATTGAGTTGCCGGAGCATTTCCGAGACACTCGCGCATTGCTCGAACCTACCGGTAACAAATCTAGCTGCTCGCCTCTGAACCGCCTCTATGTCTTCCTTTAAACTGATCTGCTGCGGATCCCAAACACTTGAGCAATACTCAAGACTCAAGACGTGGTCGTACAAGCGTTTTATACGCGGTCTCCTTTACAGGTGAAGTACATCTTCCAAAAATTCTCCCAATAAACCGAAGTCGGCTGTCCGCCTTACTCACAACTGTCCTCACATGTTCGTTCCATTTCATATCGCTCTGCAATGTTACGCCTAGATATTTGAACGACTCGACAGCATTAAGAAGCTCACTACTAATTCTGTATTCGAACATTATAGGATTATTTTTCCTATTCATGTGTATCACCTTACATTTTTCTACATTGAGAGCTAGCTGCCATTCTTCGCACCAACTGGAAATTTTGTCTAAGTCATCCTGTATGCTATTACAGTCAGTTACAGACAGCCGCAAATTACAATTACTCTGTCCATTAGATCATTCATCTCTGATGAACACTCGCCGTCCAGAACAACGCACTGCCTTCTATTACTGAGGAAGTCCTCCAGCCAGTCACAAATCTGTGAACCTATTCCATAAGCTCGTATCTTCGTTAGCAGTCTGCAGTGTGTCACCGCCTCTAACGCCTTTTTTAAGTCTAGAAAAAGACAATCCGCCCGTTGCCCTTCATCCATGGCTCGCAAGATGTCATGTGAGAAAAGGGCAAGCTGAGTTTCACATGAACGATGTTTCCTAAACCCGTGCTGATTCATGGAAAGAAGCTTTTCCGTTTCAAGGAAATTTACTATATTCGAACTGAGAATATGCTCCTAAATTCTACATGAAACTGAAGTCAACGATATTGGCCTGTAATTGTCTGGGTCAGTTCTCTTTCCTTTCTTATAAACGGGAGTGACCTGCAAGTGAAACGCTCTCACTGAATAGGAAACTAGATTTAGAAGAAATTAAAAAAGTAGAGAGAAAAATTGTTAGGAAAATTCTGGGACCACGATACACACAAGATGGATACAGACTGCAGACCATCGAGACAACCGAAAAACTATCAAATATCGAAACTGACATCAGAAAGAGAGGAATCAAATTTTATGAACACCTACACAGATTACCTGGAAGCAGGTTAACTAAATGTCTACTGGACTATGTGACATCACTTAAAGCAACAATACCCTGAGTAACTGAAGTTAACAAGGATATGACAAAAGTAAAAATTGACATAACAAACACATCAGACAGGGATACATTCAGAAGAAAAATTGACAAGTGGAAGTTAACTTCAGACACGGCAGGAAAACCATACCGACCAAAGTGGACCGAAGAAAGACAGAAGGCTTTTGGGGAGAAAATGAAGAAATATTGGGAAAATAAAAAGAACCTTAAGAAATATTTATAAATCACCTGCTTATCGTTCTCCCATGGGGACAAAAAATGTTCAAATGTTTGTTACGCTTATGGGACTTAACTACGGGGTCATCAGTCCCTAACTTACAAACTACTTATTAACTACTTACGAACTAGGACGGCACAAATATCCATGCCCGAGGGGGGATTCGAACCCCCGACCATAGTGGCCGTGCTGACCGTGACTGGAGCGCCTCAGTCACCTCGGCCACCGCGGCCGGCCCCATGGGGACATTCGCTAATAGTATATATCACGAAAATGGCTGCTTTTCCTGCTTGGCGCTTGCGGTAAAGGCTGGCCACCCCTGGAAATGGCGAATCGCGAGCTGTTGTTATGGTGAGCGTTGTGCGCATGACCGGGAGGTGCGGCCGTCTTATCGCGGCGTTCACTAAAGAGGAATATCGTTGCGCGGTTTTGGTCGAAAGGGGAAACGAATATTCGTTTCTGCGACATGCACTTCCTTTTCATTTCTGGTACGTATTTCGAAACATACCGTCCTGAAACTGGTTAAAGATATGAAAGATATTCCGTACATCTACATCTACAGGATGTTACAAAAAGGTACGGCCAAACTTTCAGGAAACATACCTCACACAGAGAGAAAGAAAATATGTTATCTGGACATGTGTCTGGAAACGCTTAATTTTATGTTAGAGCTCATTTTAGTAGGTCTTGATTGGACCTTATGTTCTTCCACCTACGCTCACTGGAGAACGTTATTTCATACGGGATACTCTACCTCTGCTGCTAGAACATGTGCCTTTACAAGTACGACACAACATGTCGTTCATGCACGATGGAGCTCCTGCACATTTCAGTCGACGTGTTCGTACGCTTCCCAACAACAGATTCGGTAACCGATGGATTGGTGGAGGCGACCCAATTCCATGGCCTCCACGCTCTCCTGACCTCTAGACTTTCATTTATGGGGGCATTTGAAAGCTCTTGTCTACGCAACCCCGGTACCAAATGTAGAGACTCTTCATGCTCGTATTGTGGACGGCTGTGGTACAACACGCCATTCTCCAGGGCTGTATCAGCGCATCAGGGATTCCATGCGAGGGAGGGTGGATGCATGTATCCTTGCTAACGGAGGACATTTTGAACATTTTCTGTAACAAAGTGTTTGAAGTCACGCTGGTACGTTCTGTTGCTGTGTGTTTCCATTCCATGATTAATGTGATTTGAAGAGAAGTAATAAAATGAGCTCTAACATGGAAATTAAGAGTTTCCGGACAAATGTCCACATAACATATTTTCTTTCTTTGTGTGTGAGGAATGTTTCCTGAAAGTTTGGCCGTACCTTTTTGTAACACCCTGTATACTCCGCAAGCCACTGAACGGTGAACATTCAATTTCCCCTCACAGATGATGGCAAACCTTGTAAATGTTTTTCTGCTTGCCATGGAGATATACCACAGACGCCAAATGAAGCAATCAACAAAAAACACGCTTGAAGACTGTGTGATATGCGAAATGGTAAACTTCTATAAGTAAATAGCGCAGACATGTGGCTAGAAACGACTGAAACACTCGATATTGCAGACTGTGAATCTACAGACGGCAAAGAAACGGAAGAAAGTTGCACACACTCTTCGAGTAATAGTGCCACGTACCATCATCATTTATCTCCGAAAGCAACACCAGCCACTACAATTACATTATCAGACAAAGAAACAGCGGTGAAGTATTGGTTGAGCGAAAGTGCTAAGAAACGCCTACGTGTCAGTACTGTTCAAATTACGTGCCGCTTTGTCCGTCCTGAACGTGAATTGTATAGATGGATTTCCTCCATTGACGCATTGATTTCTTCATCAGGGCGTCCATTCAGTCTAGATTTAGGCATTGCGCCTATAAAGAATTTTTAATAGCAATCCTCGTGATACCTTGCATCTGCAGCGTGTAGATCACTAACAGAACAGATATGTCTGGATGGTGTATCCCCATTCATCCTTCCTCTCCTGTGCATGAACTAAAATTGTATTATCGTAACTGAAGGATCGAACACTGCAAACCTTTCGCCATTGTTTTTTTTTAGTTTCTTTTTTTCCCTTCTGTTTATCAAGAAATTTTTCAATGGTCTCTGCACAAAACAGACAGTTTTAAAACGAAATTTCGCTTCAGCTGAATGCAGTCGTTTGTCTCCAGCCGATGTTGAAGGCTGTTCCTCTGAAAGACATTCTCTTAAAAATCTTTTAATTGAGTCACCTCTGTTGTACTCTTTCCTGCAAGATGCATGAACGCCACCACTTGTTTTGTTCCTGAAACCTTCAGCTTTCCCATTCTTTCTCAGGTAACTGGCCTTTAGCAATCCACGTAGTCCTTTCCCACCATAAGGTAACTGACAACATCACATTCGCAGATCAAACACTTTTCCGCCATTGTTTATAGGAACATATTTCACGTACAGACACTATTAATTACTGAAAATGAGTAATCACTTAATTAAATGAATTCCAAATATAAGACAGTCTCTGCTAAAATATTTAATTATCAGTAACGCATTTCATGTTCTTAGTGCACCATCATGTAAACTGCAACAAGTGATGAATTAATTATTACCTGAATCGTTTGATTCGGTAATCTATCTGAACATAAACAAAAAGTACGAGGTACAGGCATACCTTATAAAGTCAATGGGATCCACTAATCGCACTCCACAATACAGTTGTTTTCATTACTCACGTAACAGAACTGGACAGAAAATGCTGTCTGTAAGTTGAAGAGCGAGCAGTTCTCATGGTGGGGGAAGGCGCCTTCCCCAGAAATAAGCCGCAACAAACATACAGTGTGCCCTACAATCAATTTCCCGCTTACAGGTGCAAGGGGATGTGCAGAGATGTACTGGGTACTTGCATTAGTAACTAATACTTGTATTCCATTTAGCGTATGTATTTGTGGAATACGAACACTTCCAACAACTCTCATCGTACAACGCATTTTGTGGAATATCAACACTCTCCAGGTGTGTAAGCATACTGCGTCACCAGTTATTTACGAGGTGTGCTGTGGAAGGATCGGTTAAGTTGGTGAAACACCCTGTAGTTGCTTCTGCGACCTAATGGGGTAGACGTAGTGATGACTCACTAGCTCGCTCCTCGTTTTGCAGAAGCACAAATGTGCTTGACGTCATTCCAGCGTCGTGCTTTCCCTCATCTTCTACCCCCGCCGCCCCCAAAACCCACCCTCTCCCGCTGCCACCTGGCACATCCTCAGAACAAAATTTATCCCTCAGTACTGTTCTACTGTACTTAAATGAGGTATAGGCTTTTAATATTTGGTCTTAATCCACTTCATTTAAAAATAAACATTAATTTATGCCATTAAAAGATTGGTTTCATAAATTGCCATTTTCTTCCACTCCTTGTAATGAGAAAACTATTGGTCCTAGAGAAAAAATTAATGGGGTCTTTTCTGTAGGAAATTTAACGTGCTTCAATTTTGTACTAGGAAATATTTTCACTAGAAGCCATGGTTATCGAGTTATTTACGAAAAACCTGAAAATGTGACCTTTAAACGCATTCCCACCCATCGCTCACACCCTACAGGTCATGATTTTTAGTATGTTGTTCATGACATTCTCCGCTACCACTGTACAAAAATTTGCGACTACAGGAATTTTTTCTCCTAATCGCTTTCGGCTCTTGTATTTGGGTAATGCTGTAGCTATCTATGATGCTTCTTTAGCAGTGCCAAAGCAGGATCCCAGGCTCTACTTAGTTGGTATCCCGTGTCGCGGTTCATAAGGTTTTCAAACGTTCAGTTTGCTTGTAATACTGGTTCTCATACAGGAAGTATGTGGAAATCAGTGCCAGAACAGGTCCAATAGAGCACTATCAAATGTTTCCGAAGTCAGATCTAGTGAGACTTGCACTGAAACCCTGCTGAACAGTGATACCACATCAAAACTAACCATGATGTCTGAGTTGGTAATACATAGTTGTTTGAGGTGTTGTAGGAAGTTCTCTGAATTATGAATGTAGTGAACACATTTCTCCACAGGCAAAGACAGCTGGGTTTTCGGATACTTTGCTGTTGCATACGTTGGTGTGCCAATATAACTGACAATTGGATGCAGGGGTACGCCCTCCTTGTGTACTGTAGGCTTTTGCCTGAAGTTGTCTGGTGGTTTTCTCAAGCATCCCTGTCTCCTTCAGGAGACACCTCGTCTTCTTGTCCACCTTGTCATTGTTCAGAGTCCCTTAGTAGTTGGCGCATCTTCTCATCATAATCCACCTGCAGTAAAATGACTGTGGAGTTCTGCTGGTAGTACTACAATACTGTTGTGTTCCTGGAGCTTCTTGAGTGTGTGCCTCTCCTCAGTTGTGATGTTGGATTTTGGAGGCCTGGTGTTCATGAGAGACCTCCAAGTCTCTCGACAGACTTCTGCCACATGGGGGGAAGTAGACAGTGACTTATTCTACTGCACTGGTAAGGCCTGGAATGTGCACATTTCTAGGGGTTGTGGCAAAGTTGAGACCCTTGCTCAGTACCATTAAGGTTGTATCATCAAATTGTATGCCACTCACCTATGTCACCATGTGAGTCTCTTCTATCTGTTGTGCTTACTTGCTCATGTGGTCAAACTTTGCAGATTGGCAAGCTCTGGCATTCCTTTTGGTACACTCTGCTAAAGACCAGGAAGCATCGTCTACCCAGTCCCAATCTCCACCAGTTAAGGTGGCTGCCATATACAGAGGAAGGTGTCACAGATCTCTGTCTACAACAACTAATCTGTATCACATATCTCTGACCCTCTATCTCACTAGTGCCATGATCGCTCTGCGTTTTATCTTGTTTGCCGCCCTGGTTTTGATATGATGTTTGATTCTGGCGAATACTAGTACCACTTCTCCATCTCAACATCTCAGTAGAGAGCTGAAAGAACGCAGCATCTTCTCTTTCCACAGATTAAGCTTATCCACCTTCTTGATGTTCTGGTATATCTTCCTGAAGAGTCTCTTGATGTATCTCTTCTAGCTTTGCCAGCGACTTAATGACATCTTGGTCGTTGGATGTTCTTCCGGATAACAGTGTAGAGTTTTGCACAATATTTCGGCCACATAGCTCATAACCTTCTTCAGGTGTGACCTGAGACTGTTCTTCAAGTGGATCTCGTCCATTATTTATGTCTCTACCCTTCCCTCTGCTCATTTTGAAGTCGGCGCCCATTTGCTGTGATCCACTACTGCTCTAGATGTTCTGTTTGTGGTCCACAGTCACGGTCTGCACGGCCACTACGGTCGGGGGTTCGAATCCCCCCTCGGGCATGGATATTTGTGCCGTCCTTAGTTGTAAGTAGTTGATAAGTAGTTTGTACGTTTAGGGACTGATGACCCCATAGTTAAGTCCCTTAAGCTTAACAAACATTTTTTTGTGGTCCACACCCATCAGACCCATTCCCAAGTTCTCCAACTTTGGACTGACATCTATGCGGTCCCCACCCAATTGCCACGATTTGCTGGATCGTTGTCGATTCTTTGGCGGCCGCGTCAGTTCTGAGAGCTTTCTATGTGGTTCGCATCTGTCCGACCCGCTCCTGGGCTCTCCAGCTTCAAATTGACTCCTATGTGCTCCGCACCAGTCTTCTACAATTTGTTGGAGCATTGCAGTTTCATTTGACACCCCCTGTGGTCCTGAATGTTCCCTTCGTGGTCCTCGCCCACTAGACCCACTCCTATGGAGTGGCACCTTTGCAGTCTGCACCTGAATGCGGCAGTCTGCAGAAGTGTTGCCATTCCAACTTGCATCTTACACAATTCTTGGTGTTGATCCAGGTTTATGTTGGAGCTACATTCACTTAAATGAAGTGGTGGTAGACATTAAGTGATGGAAATGACGAACTCACTTATTTAAACTTTTCTTCATACATGTTTTATTGCCTTGTTGCATTTTTTTAAAATTGCACAATATTATTTTCGGACCACCAGCAAAAATACAACTAGTCCGAACACAGACCGATATAATCTAACACAATATGCCCTTTCTCCAAGTATTTGAGAGAGTACCACATAAACATGAAAATAACTATAGTCCATAAATGTTATTTATATTTTAAACAAAGATCAAAAATAGGTTATAAATAAAATAGGTCTGAAATTCCTTTTCATAATAACAATACATTCTGTTCACTTGCAGTTACTGTAATTCTATTTAAACTAGGCATATAAATAACAAGTGTGAACATGACTTTAAAAAATTTACATATTAGGCCTACTCAAATGAAGGGTTCTTTATATGATTTTTATGTAGGTAAGTCAATAGTTTGAAATTAGCGCATTGGTGTTTTGTTTTTATGACTTGAAATTTTAATGTATTTCAATTTGTGGTTTACATTTTTATAAATACGGATTTGTATAAAGTCATAGTAGTTTTGTCTATTTCGAAGATAGTTTCTTAGTACAAAATGGATTATTAATTTTAGTGCATGAAAAATGGTCAGTATTTAATTTAGGATCCAGTGATAGATAAAGCATGGTCTGCCCTAATTTATTTAAACAAAAGGTAAATATGTAATAATGTTGTGCAATAGTAGTGTTGTTTTTATACAAATACATATCATTTTAGGCTCAGCCTATTCCGTAACTAAGTGTAATGCATTTTTAGTGTTTGTAGTTATTATTTATGAAAGTATAAAATTTGAAAATTATGTAAAAAGGACAGCCAAAGTTATATTTAAATCTACATACTATTTCTTAAAAGCATTTTACCAATAGCAATAATAGTATTTCAAACTGAACACGAGAATCTGATATTTTACATTTCCGGTAGTGAAGTTTTATTTAGGTATCCGATATTTCGTGTTTGTGATTTGGCAATGGGTTTGCAGGAAGTGTGCAACAAGCACAAATGTTAAACTTTATTGCATTTGCTCCATATGCTGCTGCACAAGCCATCACTTTTGTTACATCTTTGCAGGCGGTGGCCTGCTGGACCAGCTCTGGCTATGTTGGCATGCCCAGAGGTTCACCTCGTGGACATTGCTGTTCTCACTGTTAGTCATAAGGGCCTGCCACATACTGGAGGTGGAGCCACACATTGCCACAATTTTTGTCGCAAGGTTTTCAGTGGGTGATTGAGGGATATCCTGGATGTGCAGGCCTAGTGTCCCTCACTAGCAGTCTGACTCCCGGCCTCTTTGATTGTCGCCACCCTAGTTCTCTTCCATGGCCATCTGCATCCATCTTCACAATACACAACACCCACGGTTTGTGAGGGGGAAGGGATGTTGTATCAGTTGTTGCAATGTGGCATCGCGGCCAGCCACCTGAGGTTGCCCTACAGATCGAATTCCTGACAAACTCAGCCAATGATGAAGTTCGTCTTCGCCTGGGCCTCCAAAAGTAATCATTGCCTACTTCTGAAGGATTGTTAGACATGTCATTTTGCGATCCCTTAGGCTATCACTTGCTTTAATAACTTCATACATTAAGTGTAATTTGTTCTTGCCAATAAATTCTACTAACTTTGCTTGCTTGTGTGTTTTAGTAGCACTTGTTGCTGTATTTCCATTTGAACCCAACTCCTTTTTCTTCTTCGTGTCTTCTTAAGAATAAATCATAAATAAAATAGATTAAGGCTTTGATTTTTTTTTTCATCATGCCCTGAAATGAGAGATGATATGCCCATGATCCCAGTGCCTACCCAAACTTCACATCATCCTAGTCCATTTCCCTGCCACCCCCAACATCTGTCCCCTGTAGAAGACATTGCTGCAAGACCTGACCAATCCATCCATCCATCATTGGCTTATCCTACAACATCAAAAGAACAGGCCGGTTGTGAAAGCAGCAACGTAATTAACTGACTGTGCTGCAATCACTGCACATCTTTTTCTGTTCATATGACTAACAACTAGCTGTCCATTATAATGAATGGCCACTGCCATAGTGCAGCCTAAAAGAAGGTAGCCCACCATGTAGCACAGCATGAGCAGAGCATTATGTGCTTGTTTTCAATGGATGCTTCACAGTCTGGGCCATCTGGATCCCTCTTCCCCCCATTACCAGCTTTTCTTAACTGCATGGATGGGTGTTATCCTTACAGTATGTTCTCCAAATTATACAGGCCTCTGCCTACTGTAACTCAATATCCCCACAGTCCCACCTCCTCTAACCTACACAAGTTCTAATTCATGTCTCGTGTGACGATACTGCTGGCCCTCTCATCTCAATGTTATCCTATGATACTATCTGCGTCGGACCCGGAATCGTGTGGTGTAATAGTGATATATTTTGCGTGTGAAGTTACAAATGAAATAGCCAGTCTAGGAATCAGTGTAGGACAGTGTCTTGGTGATACTGTGATCAAAACAAGTGATAGAGTTCATTAATTAAGAGATTTGTATAAGACGTTGCCAGACAGTTCTATAAACATTACGTTTGTCATCGTACATTATTTCAATAAATAGACAGACGAAGGGTACAAACTTTTGTAAAACATAAAGACATTAAAATAAATAGCATTGTATATATGTTAGGCTCATAAACAAGTTGTATTGACCAGCTAATTGTGTTAATTAATGTAATAGTCGAAATTCCTATATTGTATTTCTTTGTATATATTGATTGATGTGAGATTTTGAACCTATTTTCAGAATGACCGAGATATGTGATGGTTCAGTATATGTTAGGAACATGTATGATGTACTTGTTAACTAATTAATTGACATTTAACATTTTGGTTTGTTGTCAAACAAAAAGTAGCGTGATTAAGTCTTAAAATGATATGTGCCTTGTAAAATTATTGTATGTATAGTTTTCATTTTATATTGTGATTATTTTTGTGTACATGAAATGTTTTCTTTGTGTGTTTGTTCATTGTAAATTAGTATATTCAATTGTTATGAACAATGCATAATGTAAGGTCATTATTGCCGATGTTATATATTTGCCTCACTGCCTTGCGTGGGGGAGTTCGAGTTTTGGCTTTTCTGAAGTGCACTGGTAGCTATGTCAGTCTGTTGTTTTAAAAATAGGATTACTACCAGCTAAATTCTGATACGTTATGAAATGAAATTGTAAATGTTTTGGTGAAGAAGAAGTTTGATTCAAATTAAAGAAGAAGTGAAAAATTGTACCTACGAGTTTTTATTTCTACCACGATGCCCGAAGAGAATAATGTTGCAGCAAGCAGAACCCCCATACATCGTAATGTTGAAAAGCTGAGTATCGGTAGAATAAACTGTAATTTACTTAAAAATATAGTAAAACATTTCACTCGTTAAACATTGTCTACACTAAATGTATTTTCCCCTTCGCTACTACTACTCCAAATTTCTCCCTCCCACCACCCCAGCACCCCTTCCACTGCTTGTCCTACCCTATCTATTCATACGCTGCATCTCTTCCCACCCATACTACCTACATGCTCCATAAGGCATCTAAAATTGTATTTCACATAACGTTTCTAAAATGATGCTTAAACTCCTGTCTGGTTCAGGTTCATTGATGATATCTCATCATTTGGACTCTGAATTTTAGGAATATATTTTTAAACATCCGATTTCTCAACTAGGACATTGCATTTTAAGTGTCCATAGCTGACTCAAAATCTCCATATGACAAAATTGCAATGTGTCATAATAGCAATGCCCAACTATAAACAGAAATGAAATCAATAAATAAATCCTAACAGCTGTAATACCAGCATGCAAAAGAAATAAACTATAAATGTATGTTTCATCTTTACATTATATCAACACCTCAACCTCAATTTTACATTTCTGTTCAAATGTGAGTTCAGTAGTAAACCTTATGAACATTTATGTATGGTTATAACTGTACTAATCTGACATGTTCTACAGCCTTGATATAGGCCAACACTCACATTAATAATTCACAGAACTGAAAAACAAATAAATAAACATAATAAAAGGGTGCATTTTTCATTTATTTGACTAGTTTTGATCATTGATTCCAAGAATTCTAATATGATGCCTGGTGGCAACATATTAGAGATTTGAAGCTTCACTCAGCACAGATGTCAGCACAACTCAAACCTCTGTTTATAATATACATCACATGAATTTAACAGCCAATTTCAGGTGCTTTCATATTTCTCATTGGTAATTCTGATGAAAAAGTTAAAGAAGAGAGGAATGTTTGTACAAAATCATTACTGGCTATACAGTCTGGCAGATGACAGTAAATAAAAAAGAAGTAAAAATCAAATTGTTTAATTAAATAGACTATATTTTTTATCAAAAAGTAAAATTTACAATCTTTGTGTACTTTGAAATATCAGCAGTTGATATATTAACTAATTTGAGTAATTGTTTATGACTCACTGTTACATTTCATTGATGATTTCATATGTACATACAATAAGTTATCAAATAGATGTTGACTGAATGCCAGTTTCATACATTTTTCTGAAAACTGGAAGTTGAGATAAGTATGCGCAGACAGGTTCAGTCTGCTGTAGACACACTGGCTTTGGCTGTTTCACATATACCTACCTTCCTGCCCTGCTTTGATTATGAACGATCTGAAAATCATATTTAATCCCTGATAGTACGAACATTCACATTAGATAAATTTAACCAATAACTGCACACTCTGTCTTGAAGAATATTTCTTCATTTCAAAAATATTCTTAAAAAGAGAGATTGACTAGCCAGTACTTACCTTAGTTCTGTACCAACAACAGTGACATAAAAATGGAAAGGAAAAGTAGGACACAAACTTTCAGTAATATTTCCCTTTGTCAGGTAAGAGCAGAGGGAAATAAAGGGAACAGAAGGGAAATGTTATTCAAGACCTAGGCCATGAAGAGATGGAGGGTGATTTCCATTTTTGTCGTTTTGTATGACTGTTGGTGGTACAGAACTAAGGTAAGTACTGGCCATCCAATCTGTCTTTTCAAGAATATTTTACCACCTCAGTGGAGAATTTCCATCAGTAATTGAATTTCTTCATTTTTTGCAAACCAAATTTATCATTGGTTGAGCTGTTAAGATTACTCATTTTCTGGAATTCTCACTGCCACACCACCACAATGCACCTGTAACAGTAATAAAAATACAAACTGTAATAATGAACTCTGATTTGCTGTTGGTAAGTATACTGATGTGTTTTGCAGATAAATGTAAATCAGAAATGTTTGCTACACATTCTGTTAATGGCATTTGTGATCTCTATGGGAACAAAAGTACATGAAATTCCAAAAAAGGCTGTCAGAAATTATACACACAACATATTTAAAGTTTACTATCTACATCTACATAGTACGACAAAAGATAGAGCAGCGGACTGTAAATTGGCAGCACTAGAATCATTCTACAGCCTGTTTCAAATCATAGCCCTCTAAATTTCTGCAATAGTCTTTCTCAAAAAATATGTTGCCTTTCCTCTAGCAATTCCTGCATGAGTTTCCAAAACATCTCTGTTAGGCTGTCCCAATGATTGAACCTGTCAGCTTCTATGTCTCCCTTTAAACTGATGTGGTGGCGATACCAAACACTTGAGTAATACTCAATAAGGAGTCACTCAAGTGTTCCCTGTGCTTAGATGCTTTAACAAGTACAACTGACAGTAAATCTGCAACAATGAGCAGAGGTGATACTCTTATAGGTACCATCTTAAACTTTTACAACTTAATATTATTTTATCCATCTTGTAAATATTGTGAGCAACCACTACTTTCTTTTGGCAGATGTAGAAAATTGTATTTCATTTAAATTTTTAATTTATTATTATTTTTTAAATATTTACATTACACATCTTTTTGTTAAAAAAGTAGCCTTTTTTAAAATTTTATTTGTGTGTTTATGTGCCCATTTTTATAAGTAGATGTTTATCTTTTTTGAGTGAATGTTGTGACTTTTGTCTGTACATTGGTCTTCTTAATCAAATATATTGTTATCAATGAATTTATGGCATGGAGAGTTCTTCTTTACATGGATGTATCTAACTGTAACAGAGTATAAACATGCAGAAATCCATTTCAGAGGAACAAAATAACGACAATCATTACTTACAATATAGCATCATTTGCTGGTCATTTTGGCATGTTATTTAGCAGGATATTTCTTCATAAAAGCCTCTCTTAACTTGAAAGTCTGGATCTTTCCAGATGTTGTTCTTGGAAATTCAGTAATAACTTCAATTATTTTTGGAATTTTGAAACCTGAAATCTAAGACATCAATGATCTGTGACACACTGTGAAATTAATGCAACAAATATTCAGAAAACATGTCTACAATATTAAATACATTAAACAATTTGTAAATGATTATTTACCTTCCTTTTGGCAAATTCTTGAACTTTCTCAGGTGTGAGCCCAGATCCTTCCTTTATTCGGATGCATGAGCATACTTGTTCCCCTAATCTTGCATGTGGGATACCAAATACCTGGATCAAGTATAGTTAATTTTTTAAAGGAAAATGTTCGACATAAACTACAATATAAGTAACTATTCCTTACCTGTGCTTCCAATATATCTGGATGGGTCTCTAGCAGCTCCTGAACTTCTTTTGGAGAAATATTTTCACCACCTCTAATTATCATGTCCTTCAAGCGTCCAACAACCATTCCATAACCATCCTCTTTCAGAACAAACAAGTCCCTGATTACACAAATATTTCCTATTAGATTTCTCATATTTCGAAACAAATTTAATATTTATGTCTGCATTCACATACAGCACAAATTTCCTTCCATTGGGCTATTGTCTTACAATCAAAGAACAGAAAATTCAAAATGGAATCCACTGCAAAAAGTGTTATGTACAGTATATTTTTAAACCATTAGTGCTTGTATCTCAAATGGTAAAATCTTCATCTATCATCAATATGGAGCACTGTGAATGATGAACGAATGTTTCTAGGTAACTGGTTGCATTTATCTCAGGAAGCTTGTGTCATTCTGTAGGTTAACAAAGAGAATGAGCCATTTAAAAGTGTAAAATCCACTTTATTTTGCAACTGAACAATACGTTACATCAGTTAAGAACAGACTAAATGTAACAGAGCTTAAGACCAACAGTAGTAGTAAGTTCAAGAACTCCTGCTGTGGAGACAACTCTGTCATCTGCGTCTGTTGCAGATGCAACAGAAGCCTCCGTTGGTAGTAAGGAGTACAAAGTAGCAGTGTAATCGGTGGGTGCGGGTGCTGTAAAGGCAGACACACTCATATCCTCGATGGAGGATGTTGTTGGCAAGATGACAACTGCTGTAAGGGGGCGAGGTCATTGTGGTGGGATATATCCTTAACAGGGGATGTGGCAGACCAGGTGGACAAAGGCATGATGTAATCTTGAAGGCACTATGGGGGTTGGATAGAGGAATGGCAATGGGAACCTCTAAGGGGCAAGGGTAGGAGAGGGATCAAAATGGAAAGGAAGCCATCAGTACACAGGAAAGCCCATGTCAGGTCAGGATTGCAGTTTGGAAGTAAAGGCAAATGCTTCACCAGGTGTATATTGTTGGATTCTGGGCAAGACAGAATAAATAGAGTAATGTCCCTGAGCTGGACACTGGATGAAGAGTTTGTCTAGTACAAAGGCAGATACTTTGATGTGAAACAATGTGGCACCGGTGCTATCCTAAAATTCATCTGCAAGAAACTGAGCCATGGTTGTGGGAGATGTGTTGTGAATATCACTGTCTGCACACCTCTCTCCATTTGTCACAGTGACATGATAAGGCAGACTTTTGAGTAAGATGCCAATATTTGACAATGCTGATTTGTGGAGGGTAGGTGGTTGTGTGGATTTTAGCAACAGCACAGAGTGAACAATTGCACAGATGATGGTATCTGCGGAAATGTCTGTGAGATAATTCATTTTCATATCACATCTGGATCACCACTGTAGTATTTGGTAGATTAACTGAGCAAATAAGATATTTAACACTGTAAAATACACTTCATTTTGTAACTGAACAAGTTATAACAGTTAAGAACAGACTGAATGCAACAAAGGTGAGGACCAACAGTGGTAGCGAGCCAAAGAACTTGTGTCGCGGTAACGATTCTGCTGACTGCGTCTGTTACAGACCCCAAACCTTCATCTAAAATGGTTTCTAAACAATGAACTAGTTTACTCTTATCCTCTTCAATGTTGTTCACATTTCTTTTTTTTTTTTTTTTTTTTTTTTTTTTTTTTTTTTTTTTTTTAATCCAAACCATTCGAAGTTACTGTATAATCCTTAATTATGTTTAGCAAATCAGTGGTCATCTGTACTGTCATGTTCAGAATGTGTCAAGTATATTTGTTGCACCAACATTACCTAATATTGTTTCTGGGTGATAAAGCAATTTCATAATAATGATGATGATGGAAAACTTTACATATAGTTTCCTGCAGTGACTAGCAATTACTTCTATCCAACATAGGAGTAATTCAACAATAATTTTTTGAAGGATAGATGTCCAATGAGCTGCAGAGAGGCACAAATAATAGAACAAAACTTGCAGCTATTGGCTGTTAAAGCCTTTGTCAGCTAGAAAGAAACACACACACACACACACACACACACACACACACACACACAAAGTGCAGTCTCAGCCAAGTCAAAAGCAACCAGTAATGTTGTTGAGGAAGTGGCAAGGAGAGGGAAGAAGGAGTGGAGGGGAAAGATGCATGGGAGAGGTTGGGGAATACACCAGTGCTGTCTGACAGACAGGGTGGAAGGAAGGGAAAGGAATGAAATGTCTGTCAGAATGGGAGACATATGTAAGTATAGTGTGTGGACAGGAAAGGGAAAGAAAAGGTGGTGGAGGCAGGTTTAGGCCTGGGGCATTGCGGGAGCATAGGGAATATTGTAAAGAGAGTTCCCACCTGTGCAATTCAGAAAAGCTAGTGTTTGTTGGGAGGATCCATATGGCACAGGCTGTGTAGCAGTCACTAAAGTGAGCAACATTATGCAGTGCTGCATGTTTTGCAACAGGATGGCCTAGCTGTCTCCTAGCCACAGCTTGGTGATGGTCATGCCCACATTGAAAGCTGCACAGTGATTGCAGCTCAGTTTGTTGATGACATGATTGCTTTCATCGGTTGCCCTGTCCTTTATGGGATAGGAAATGCCTGTTACAGGACTGGAGTAGGTGGTGGTGGGATGGTGTATAGGACAGGTTTTGCATCTAGGTCTATTTCAGGGGGTTGAGATTATGGATGGACAAGGATATTACATAGGTTTGGTGGGTGGCCAAATAACACTGTAGGGAGGATGGGGAGAATATTGGGTAGGGTAATTCTCATTTCAGGACAGGATGAAATGTTATTGAAACCCTGGTAGAGAATGTGGTATAATTGCCCCAGCAGTAACACTTTTCATATGGTAGATTATGATTAGTTTTTATCTCTTGTGAAACATGCAGTTCTACTTTTCCAAAAAAATGACAACTGTCTCTGGCCCCCATCCCAACCTAAATCTTATCAAGATCTAATGAAATTCTGTGTAGTGTACTATACTGTCAATTATGGTATCATCAAATGAAACACTGATTTTACAATAAAATTATTCATTAAATATTAATTTTTCACTAAATAATTGGTGTTGAACTGTAACTATAGTGTTCCCCTAACTATATGTGGCACATCTGAAGTTTCATTCCCAAATAATGACACACAACATACAACAAAATATTGCCTCTTTATCAATCATTGAGCTCCCCCGTGTTGTCTCCAATGCCTCACCCATTGGTCGGCTACGGAGGCCACCCCATACTACAATGGGGTCTGTTTGCAGCCTAGGCCACATATCAGAATGCTCACCACTCATTGCCATTTATGATCACTAACAGTGCCAGAGCTATGAATATCTTTGGCCTTGATGTGTTCCATGCCTTTGGATCTACTAGTACTGACTATCTGCTTAGTTTTCAGTCAGATTACATAAGAGGGCCTCTCTCAGCTGCATACGGAATTCACATCTTTATTTGCTCTGGGTCTCGGGTGTGCGAAGATCTTTTAGGCCTCCATTACACTCAAACCCACTGCTGCCCCGTCTTTTTTAAGGCTCACCCCATTCTTATTGCCCTCCAAGGGGCTGTTAAGGCTGAGTTACATCACCTGACAGCTGCTAGTATTCTGTTTCTCGTCACAGATAGCAAGAGGACCTCATGCCTGGTTACCATATACTAGCCCACAGGAGCCCTTCACTTATGTAGTGACTTTAAGCAGATGGTGAATTCTCACTCCATCATTCATTCCTTCCCGATGCCTTTCCCTGCGGATTGGATAGACCAGTTATCAGTATTTTCATAAGATTGATCTTGTGGAGGCTTATCTGCAGTTGCCTTTGGATGACGAGAAATTGGGCACTGGTGGTCACTACCCCTATATTTCAGTTATTGTTGGAGCAGCTGCTTGCGCCAGTACCCCATTGCATGGATTAGATGGATGATACTGTTGTGACAGAGTCAAAAACAGCTGACCATCTTGCCGACCACGACTCCCTGTTTCCTGTCTTGGCAGCAGCCGGCCTCTGCTGTAATTTCCAAAAGTCATCTTTTTCCAACCTTCTGTTGAGTACTTGGACTGTGAGGTTTCACGGTCGGGGCTGTGCCCCATAGCTGATCAGGTACGTACAGTTGCAGATCTTACCCGTCCTTCATCCATTCAGGAAAGGTCACCTATTGCCACCACTTCCTCCCGCAAGAGCCCGCAGTGGCACATCCCCTCCATCAGTTGCTTAAAGGTGTCCCTTTCTGCTGGTCTGCTGCTTGCAAGCAAACTATTCAGTCACTTAAAGTGGCACTTCTTGGAGCTCCTTGCCTCACCTCATACAGCCCAGGGGTTCTGCTCAGGGTGCGGTGGACTCCTCCCCAGTACTGCATGGGGGCAATACCTCCACATCATTTCCTCGATGGGGCCGAGCTTCCTTTAGCTTTTGTGTCTACGATGCTCATGGAGACTTCGTTTCAATATTCCCAAGTGGAAAAATAGGCCCTAGACATTGTGTTTGCTCTCAAGAAATTTTATGTTTATCTCTAAGGGTGTAAGTTCACTCTGTATGTGTACCACCACTGACTAGTGTCTTTGTTTCAACTGGTGGTGGCGCTTCCTGACAAGGCAGCCCACCCTTACATGTTTTCATTATGGGATACAGTATCGGTTAACAGCTTATCACGCCAACTACAATGCACTCTCTTGCCTTTTGGTGGGCCCCGACCCAGTCCGTCATGTGGAAGAACATTTGTGTTTTGCGGTCGATGAGTCAGTCACATAGGTGGTTGCTGGTTTTCCTATCGCTAGTTCGCCATTGGTAGAGGCCACTGTCCTCCAGGTCTTCGTCCTCTAGGTGCAGCAGACCTGGTCTGAGGGTACTCAGAGACTGTCCTCTAACCCACTTTGCAATTATTTTGCAGTTTACCACCACCTTAGCACCCACAAGGGGATTCTACTTCTGTTTACGGAAGAGGGCTCCCATCAGAGGTGGTTCTGGTCTCACTGCACCACCAAATTTTTGATATTTTACATCGCAATTACTGGGGTGTGTCCCACATGAAGATGCTTGCTCGCTGACATGTATATTGATCCAAAATTGATGAGACCACAGTAAGATGCTGTTCTTGAGATTCTCAAGAAGCAGCTCTTGCCATGGCCCTTTTCTGTCACGCCAAGGAAGATACTCCATGTTGATTTTGTGAAGTCGATCTTTGACAGCTATTGGCTTTTGGTCCTCGACGCATACTGTAACTTTTCTTTTATTGTTTGCCTGGCCTCCACATGTCAGAATATCACAAGGTCTGTTCTATTGATGAGCTCCTGACTGTGTTGATGACTAATTTACTTCACAACATTTTCAGGACATCTGTTCAATGCATGGGATCTGCCATGTTCTTGCTCCACAGTCTACTGTGGTGGCAGAGAGATTTGTATGCTCTTTCAAGGCAGAAATAAATGTGTATGCAACAGGTACAGTCCCTCTCCATCTCTATCCAGAAATTTTCTTCCTAGACTGAGTGCCTGTTCTCAAGCAACAGAAAAGGTAAATTACATAACTTGGCAGTCTGAAGGTCATAGTTCTCTAGTCCTCACCATTTCCATTCCCTCCCTCCCCCACCCCCAAATTACGACTACATTCAAAAGGCAGTTACAGACCACCTCTCATAAAACCACACATTACAATGTTCAAATCAACCTTTTAGTTTAAAAACAGCTTTACTAACTTAATGTACTTTCTGGGAATTACATATTACATCATCATTTCACAGAGCTGTTTTCAGACAACAATAAAAAATATTTTGAGAAAATGTATGCATGTAAGTACATTAAATTGTATCTACCCTGTCTTAAGCCATCCATTTTCATCTATCAGTTCTCGAGTCTTGGCCTCATCAGCCCAATAGCCACTAATAGTGACGTAGCCACGGATGCATAATTCTCCTGGTTCCCCAATTGGCACCATCTTTCCTTCCTTGTCAACAACTTTCACCTGAAACATCAATTTACTATTTTTATTTAGAGAGAAAATATTGTCTTATGTTTTATATAACTGCTAACAGTAGTTTTGTATTCAGCTCCTGTGTTTCTGTGTTGAAAAGTGTGTGCTATATTAATTAATGATATCAGTGTATTCTTGACAAACAGTTACGAATTGCTTGGCAGGGAAAAATCTTTTTAAATTAGCTCTCTGACCAATATTCAATTTCACTGATCAGAATGTTATTTTAGCAGATCAACCACTGCTATGACTCCAACAAAATATGGTATCTTTCAGAAAGAAAATGGTTATCTTCTACATGAGGAGAGGAGTATAATACATGGTTGGTTGCTGTAGTCTCCAACAACTTGTTTCTCATAAAATTTATAACTGAGATGAGGTCACATCAAATAATTACAGCAACTTGAAATATACTTAAAAATTACAGGAATAATTTCCATGTAATGGGTTCTCTCCTTGAAGCCATCACAGAAGGATGTTTCCAGGAGGCTTCAACTGTACAATACAGATAATTTTACAAAACACAAAAGCTACAGACATGTTACAATTACACCAGTAACATTTAAAATCTTTAACTGTATTCAGCATAATAGCTTAGTAAGTTTCTTCACATTGCATAATATGCTATCCAAATGCCAAGATGAATTCAAAATAAATAAATAGATCCAACACTACAATAACACAAGTTGTGAAATAAATACTGGAAGACAGGAAAAATCAATTACTGGGATATTTGTAACCTATCAAAATCTTTCAATTTAATTATTCAAAAGAGTTTTCTCAAAAAGTGGAAGTTATACAGAATAGAACTTTGCAATCTGATAAACTCTATCTAATGAACATATATAAAAAGTCAACTATCCCGGCTGCCTGATCCTGATTTGAACAATTTTCAACATAAGCAGTGTGATAGTTAATTTTGTAGATGCTTAATAATTCGCCAGTTAATTAATTTCTAGCTGACAGTTCTTCTTTATGAAGAGCGAAATTCAACTATTAAATCTTCCTTACAAGTTCAAAATATGAAAGTCTTGAAACAATGAGGTCCAGCAATAGCTGTGCCTCTAAGTACTTTTAGTCATTAATTAATTACCAAATGAATTTGTCATTTATCAGTCATCTATGTACTTTGTATAATAAACCACTCTTTTATACATTTAACTCCAATTTAATTATCAATTAGTACAAAGGAATATGACACAAATATCTTGACAGATGTCAGACACAGAATACAAATCAAAATCAACAACTTTTTCTTCTTAGCAACCCTCTAAGCATACACTTTCTCCAAGGAACTCCAATATATATCTTTAACTGGGCAGACATAATATCTGAGACCACTTGCTTCTGCCACCACCTCCAGAATCTGAAACAAACAGATTCTGGCAGCAGCTGCTGTTCTTATCATGCCTAATCAATTCACTAAAATAAATTGATAACTATTTGGGTATCTCAAAGTATTGGAGAAGTGGGGGAAGTGGCTTGTACCACTACAAGAGGTAGTATAGGCAAGGAGAGCTATACATACCCCTCAGATGTAGGGAAGATTTTAAACAGCTTGCTTCAGAAAAGCATCATCAGGCTTTTATTGAGATACCTTTGTGGTAATTATCAGGTTTGATACAGGTGGGGATGGAAGTGGAGGGACCACGAGAAGTGGCATAGATGGTGACATTACAAGGCTGGTGGCTAAGTGCTCGTTGAGCGCTTTGCAGCAGGAGGTGCCTCGGGCGTCTCTTCTTGGCCACAGCCCCAACAGCCGTGGGAAAGGGTGCATATTGATTATGCGGGCCCCTTCCTGAACTCTTATTGGTTTCTTCTTGTGGATGCTTATTCAAACTTTCCATACATTTTTCGTTGCTGTACCATGTCCACTGCTGTAACTATTCAATCACTGTCTAAAGTTTTTGCTTTGGATGGGTTTCCACACACACTTGTTTCAAATAATGGCACCTCTTTCACTTCTTCTGTTTATCAAGATTTTTGTGCTCATATGGGCATTCGCCATATTACGGCCCCTCCGTTTCAACCCCAGTCTAATGGCGAAGTGGAAAGCTAAAATGCGCAAATATGTGACCTCTTGCTCACTGGACGATGCCATTATCCGTTTCTTGATGTTGTATCGGTTCACCCCGGCGGGGCAACGCAGCCCGGCGGAATTGCTTCATGGCCGGCAGCCTTGCACTTTTTCATTTGTTGTTGCCACAGCCACTGAGTGTGCCTACACGGCCATCAGGTCGGTATGTTCCGGGGTCGCTCGTGTGGGTGCGCGGGTTTGGCTGGCATCTTCATTGGCTGCCGCGTAAGGTGAAGTCGTGTCTCAGCCGCCGCCTCTGCACTGTGGACACTGCTGTGGGCACTCTTCATCGACACTAGGATCAGCTGCACCCGAGACTCCCAGCAGATTCACAGACGCCACCTCCAAACCTGCCTCCTCCGAGGCCTGTTTCACCGGCATGCTCCATACTGACATCTTCGGGGGGGGGGGGGGGGCAACTTCTGCACTGCATGCTGTGTTCGCCCGAGCTCCGTCGGCAGTATGAGCACCTTTCCCGGCACTGGCACCAGTCCCAGCAGCTACATTCCTGAGCGCCGGGTCGCCGCCACCTTTGGCTTCCCTCACTGAGCCTCTGGCACTGGACAGGGTGGAGAGGGCCACCGCTTCTGAAGCTATGGACATCCAGACACCGGAAAGAACTGTGACTCAACCTGTGAGTAATGAAACCGCTCCTTTATTATCTACAGTTCTGGAGGCAGACGGTGTGCCCTCATCCCTGGTCATTGCGAGCAACATACACAAACGTACCAGCCACTCCTGACAAAATGGATCAGGACATTATATTCCCTATGGGGTAGTACCAGCTCGACGCTGGCAGCCAGAGATGGACGAGGCATCGCCCATGGATGTAGCCTGGGTGCATTTGGCACCCCTGGACATTACATTGTGAAGGGGAAGGAATGTGGTAACGCGCGGCGCATGTGTTTGAACGGCACGCCACCCGTTACCATGACTGGCCGCTGTGTGGCGCTGGCTGCAGTACCGCGCTCCACCCTGCCGGCTGCGTGCCTTTTTGAGAGAGGCACTGGGCCAGCTGTAAACCTTGACTCAGTTATAAGCTTACTGTGCTTGCGAACGTGTCTCCGGACAATACTACAAACTAGGACAGGAGTGGGTGTTTACGGATGTATCTGGTGTGGACTTCGATGGGACGGTTCAGGATCCTAGTGACACTTTTAGCTGGCATAACATGCATAGGTGTGTTATTAGTCATAACAGATGGGTTGCATTCAGCAGTGACCCACTTTGTTTTTATCAAATGTACTTGTTAAGTATCTAAGTTGTGTAACATCATCTACTTTACTTAGTTCAGGAAATTTTTGTAGTTGACAAGTGGCACATAAAGTTTTTGGGTAATGAAAATGTTAAAATTATGGCAATTATGAGAGACAAACTTACCTCAACGTGTTCGGAGACATGTCCCACTGTGGTAAGCATACAATCCCGTGACTCAGATTGCAACGACTGGAACACTACTGGGCTGGTCTCAGTCAGCCCATACACAGACTACAAAGACAATAGTGATCACAGAATCAGATATTAATAAAGTCAGTAAAATACCAATTAGATTTGGTTAGAAAAAGTTCAATGTACCAGAGAATTTCCTGCTGACAGAGCAATTATATTTATTTTTACTCAAGTATTTTTGCAAGAAATACATGTATGTTATGCTATATTTTCTGTAATTGTAATCCACACAATCATGATTATACATGATGATTCAGACAAACAAGTACATATACCACTGGCAAAATTTATTTGCAGGTTAGGGCTGGATTCTAGCCCCAGTTTGGCACCAATTTGCAATTTCATCCTTGAATTTAATTAAATGCCTTGAAAGAGCCAAGATGCTTAGATACTTCTAATTCATATTAACATAGTGTTTAAAGACTTAACCTGTCAAAGATTCAGTTCATGAATTAAGGGATGCAGGAAACTTATGAGATCCACATTTGGTACCATGTTATATCATCACCAATTATTGTAGAGGAAAAATAATCAGATTCTTAATGCCAAAAGTGGAAAGGCAAAACCAACCTTAGTATGAAACAGGAGAATTCATTTATAGTTTAATTAAATCACAACTGGAAGGAGCTGCAAGAACGATTGCAGAATTTTCATCCTGGCACTCACTGTTTTGACAGAACAGTATATGGCAGCCAGCCTACATGGAAGTTTTTGTCATCTAGCAAATATAAATAAGACATTGTTTCAGTAACAAGTTGAAAGACCATCAATAGACTTAAGTACTGCTCCTCCACATAAAAAAGCCCATAACTATCTTTCATCATTGTCAAGCATTCTTGAAAATTTTCAGAAATTAAGAGAACGGTAGATAGAAACAGAAAGTATTATAAAAGAAACAGCTTATTTAAATTGTTGATTATGTTCTGAAGTTACTTGTATTGCATTTGTAATGGAGGAGTTCAGGACAAGCCACAATACATTTACTACAATGGAATTCTTTAGTACACTGTTTCAATGACCTTGAAACAGTACACAATCTTTGTTGAAAGAAAGAGATTTCTCATAAAGCCATTTACTTTATTACCTAATATGTCACAATTACAGTATCAAAGATGAGTCTTGTTTTGTGACAACCTCTGGGTAACATCTTACTTCTTGTTCCAACATCCTATAGTCAGTTATTATTGTAGTGTAACTAGTTGCACTACATTCTTAAATCCCAACATAAGATTGCAAAATACTTTTATTTTGGGGATTAAGGTGAGAGAGTAAGTATTGCCTTGAGTTTTTGTCTGCCTAGGTGGACGGTCAAGGAAAACACTCTCTGTTCCTTCAAGGAGAAAACATTGTAAAGGATTATGCAGAATCCAGAAGTTGGGACTCCTTGAAATTGTGTTAATGAAACAATGTGGTACAATCTTTTGTTTTTGGTATTATATTAGAGGACTCAGTGTTGTGACCAAGATTTTATTGGGTGTGAAATGCCAAATTGCTCTGAGCTTCCCCCTGAGAACAGTCTATGGAAAGTAAGAAGTCTGGGTATTTAAAAGAAGATGTTCAAACTGCAGGAGTAACAGACTAGCTGATCCTCCAATTACATTTGCAGCTAAAATAGGGAAGAAGTACCCACATCTTTGGATGATTATTGTCCTCCTCTTTACAGGGGTGATACTCACACAGACTTTGCTGAGGCTGAGCTTCTCCTGCACCTGCCGGAACAGCTGCTCCGTGATGAGGGCACCACTGTTGAGAGCGAACTGCAGCGAGCGGTAGCGGCTCACGTCGCCAGCTTCAACCAGTGACACCAGGTCCACATACATGGTGGGGGTGCCATATACAGCTGTACACCTGCAAACACAACAAGGAGAAACTGTCATCAATTAATAGAAACCCACTCCTGAAGCTACACTCATTGGAAAAAAAGAAAAATTTCAAAATAAACATTTATTTTCAATTGCATGATTTTCAGTTATCAAATACAATTAAAAAGGTCAAGATCATTTGTATTATTTCTAGATACCCTGTTAATTTACATTTTGACAACATCTCTTTGATTTATCATCATCCCATGTCTTCAGTGAGTCATCTTCATTCCATATGAAAGTTAGACCTTCAAACTGCCATCCTCTGATATAGCCCCTGTACCTTCTCCCCACCACATTAAGCAACATGTTTTCCAATAGTATTCATGTGCAAGCTACCACTGTAACAACATAGTTATACACAGCAACTTATACCCACATTGTAGTCTCTCCATATTCAGTGCCCTCTCCTGTTTCCTACTTTCCCAGCTGCCTTATTACTAACATGGTCCTTCCAGTCTCAAAACCAGTGTGGTAATTATGAGGTTTGGTAGACCCAGTGAAACCCACTTAGTCAGTAACAACACTTTATTCCACATCAGCATACAAGTATCAGTCACCAACTGAGCAATGCAGACAGGAAGCGCCCAGAAAATAAGTGCCAAAACATTTAATGAAAGACATTTTTGCAGGTTTTTGGATCGACGGTGGTCGATATCTGCCAGGCAGCTCCCCCCCCCCCCCTCAGGAGTGGCGAAGGGGGGTAGAGGTGGTGTGGCGTCGTCCAAGTTTAGCACATGCAGCAGTTCAGTGTCAGCTGGAACCGGCGCCGGAGGCTGCTGCGGCCAGGCCACCTGCAAGTCCTGGAGGTGACATGGGCAGCATGTCGGTTGGACAGTGTGGGTACGATGAGTGGCAACCAGAAACCTGATTATGATTATGCTGTTTAGTAGGCGATGTAGAATTTTTTGAGGGAGCTGGGTCTCTTCACTAGTAGTCGTGCTGCTCATAAACACTGACATACATTGGACAGCCACTGTGTCCTCAGGGTTCGTTGTAAAAAACCTGTTCTACCCAGCGAGCATTGGGCGGGGGGGGGGGGGGGGGAGACGCCAGGGTGATGGAGGAGGAAACTCCCTGGCAGAATTTTGCATGGAACATAATTTAATCATAACAAACACTTGTTTTTAGAATCATAGAAGACGGTTGTATACACAGAAGAGACCATGAGACACCGGAAGGTCTCAAATAGATTTTATAATGGTAAAGCATATATTTTAGAACCAGGTTTTAATCTATATGACATATACAGCAGTATGCCAGATATAGACTCTGGCCCTAAGTTATCAGTTATGAACTGTAGACAAACTGAAGAAACTAGGAAAGGAGATGGGACCTGCACAAATTGAAGGAATATGAGGTTCTTGAAAGTTTCAAAGGGAGCTTTAGGCAAAAATTGACAGAAAATGGAAGGGGAGAACACAATAGAAGATGAATAGGTAGCTTTGAGATATGAAACAGTGAAGACAGCAAAGGTCCAAAATAGGTAAAAAGACAAGACCTACAAAAACTCCTTGGAGATCACAGAAAATATTGAATTTGTATAAAAATAAAGATTGTTTGATTTACCTAAAGCACAGGCTCACCGATAGACACACAAAAAAACACAAATACAAACACACAAAAACATTCAAGCTTTCGCAACTTCTTCAGGAAAAGAGGAAGTAAGGAGGGGAGAAAGGGAAGGATACGGGTTTTAAGGATGTGGAAAAGGAGTCACTCCAATCCCAGGAGTGGAAGGACTTACCTTAAGGGGATAAAAGGAAAGGAAAACAAGCGCACACACACCCACACTCCTGAATATTGAATTTAATTGATGAAAGTAGAAGATATAAAAAATGCAATAACTGAAGGAGGTGAAATAGAGGACAGACGACTAACAAGGAGACCACATAGGTATCGGAATTTGGAATTTTTTGAAATTTATGGTACGTAAAGTTCAAAACTCAAATAACCATCGGCCAAAGCCATTCGACAAAACTCAAAAATTCTGAAGAATATCCACTATGAAGTTTTGCAAGTTCACATAAGTCTCTCTCTCTTTCCAAGCATTAATCCCGACTTGCAGGGTCTGCTACTTTGCTGTGTCTCCTCCATTTCTTTCAGTCATTAACATCTTCTTACCTTGAACAAACAGCACCCATGTCTGCCCTGATATTGTCAGTCCATCTCTTTGCTGGTCTCGTGGCCTTGTTCCTCATGGGTTGATGTGCAGTGCTGTCTTCGCAACCGAGTTGTCCACCTTTCTTCTGACGTGGCCATACCAGCAGAGACAGGCTTCCCTCAGTTTGTGATGGGCGCCACACCAAACTTTTGCCGGACTTCTGTAATTTTTAAATGGTCACTTCAGGTCAGCCCCATGGAGCAATGAAGCATCTTCATTTCCATAATATGCAGCATTTGCTCCTGCTGTTTCGTCATAGGGTGACACTCAATCCCACATATTGCTGCTGGACGTGCAATGGTTTTGTAAACTTTTGCCTTTAGATATTGAGGAATATTTTTATTGTAAAGGACTCCAGTGATCTGTCTCCATTTGAACCAAGCTGCATTTCACTCTAGTCTGAGTATTGAGAGTTGTGTCACAGTCTGAGGTGACAACGGACCCCAGGTACTTAAAATGCATGGTCTTCTGCAGGTCTTCTTCCCCGATACACGTAAGTACCAATATTTAAATCAGTTACAGAATCTGTCTGTATAGCTCAGTGGTTGCATTCTGGCCTCTCAACCATATGGTAGGTGGTTCAAATCCTGCCATGACAATGAGATCCCTAAATGTTTTATAAAATTACTGAATTTGAAGGAAAATAAAAGAATCTGTCACGGCAGGATTCGAAGCATGGACCCGATGGTTGTGAGGCGAGAATGCAACCACCTGAGATACACAGACAGATAATGAAACTATTTCAATTGTTAGCACTTATGTGAACTTGTAAAACTTCAAAGTCAATTTTCTCAATAATGCTTGAGAGTTGTGTTGAATGATTTTGGCTGATTGTTATTTAAGTTCTCAACTTTATGTACCATAAATATAAAAAAACTCTAAAATCTGATAGCCATGTGGTCTCCTTGTAAGAAATAAGATTGACAGGAAGTGCAAAATGGCTAATCAGAAGTGGCTAAAGGGCCAATGCAAGTCTGTAGAAGAATGTAGATTGGATAGGGGGGAGGGGGGTGGGGGGAATTGTGTATAGGAGAGAAGAAAAGCAGCTGTATGAATATCAAGAACTTAGGTGAAAAACCAGTTCTGAGCAAAGAAGGGGAAGCTGAAAGGTGGAAAGAGTATATAGAGGAGCTCTACAAATGATATGAACTTTGAAAAATAATTGTAAGAATGGAAGAGGAAGTAGATGAATATGAAATAGGAGATACTGTACTGAGACAAGAATTTGATAGAGAACTGAACGGCCTATGATGAAACAAGGCCCCTGGATTAGGTGACACCCTCAAACCCGCGGAAAACTATGGGTGAGCCAGCCATAACAAAATTATATCACCTGATGTATAAGATGGATGAGACAGGTGAAACATCCTCAGACTTTAAGAAAAAAATACTAATAATTCCCATTCCAAAGACAGCAGTTGTAGACAGGTGTGGAAATTACAGACAGAACTATCAGTTTAAAAAGTCATGGTTGCAAAATTTTAACACAAATTATTTACAGAAGAATGGAAAGTCTGGTAGATGTCGACGTTGTGAAAGATCAATTATATTTAGGAGAAATGTAGGAACACAACTTATCTCAGAAGATAGATTAAGGAAAATCAAACCTACATTTCTAGCTTTTGTAGATTTAGAGAAAGCTTTTAACAGATTAACTTGCAGATTTCGTTTGTACTACTGTTTAAATAGTTTATTCTATCATATTTGATAAATACCGTTGTGTTTAGTCTTTGTCTTTGACCGGTGTATTTCAAAACAAGTCAGATACCATTACTAAAGCTTGTTATCAGTCAGTCCAGTGCCAGCTGTCACCAGTGCCACATCGTAAACAGCGCTAAGTATCTGAATTTAATTTGTGTCAAATTTAATTTGCCAGTCTAGTTCATTTTCGTTAGTACTGTTTTAAGAGGTTTATTCCCGTGTACTAGCAGATTTCATTTGTATTACTGTTTTAATAGTTTATTCTATCGTATTTGATAAATACCGTTGTGTTTAGTCTTCGTCTTTGACCGGTGTATTTCAAAACAAGTCAGAGACCGTTACTAAAGCTCGTTATCAGTCAGTCCAGTGCCAGCTACCGCCAGTGCCACAGCGTTAACAGCGCTAAACTGCCGGACTCAGTTTTGTTGATTTGACAGTGTAGTTACCACTGACCACAGTTAAGTCAGCAGCCAGCCGCCTTCATTAGAGTACTAGGCTTCTTTAAAGTTGTTAATTGCAGTTAATTGTAACGATAGCATGGATAGGATGTGTGCCTGCTGTGTGCAGACGCAGGAGGAGTTGGCCACGGTTCGCGAACAGCTGAACGTGCTGTTGTCTACGGTCAGCCGTCTTCAGGTTGCTGTCTCAGGGTGCAGCGATGGTGGGGAGTCTGGTGCGTCGAGTGGGACACCTCAGGTGTCTCACACTTTGCTCTCTGTCCCTGCTACCGAGGCACCTTCAGGTGTACCGGACGTCGTCGAGCCGCCTTCTCCGCAAGGGGAGTGGCGGGTTGTACGGCGTCCGCGTCGCTCGAGGCGGAAGGCCAATGTGGAGGCTGGACATCCATCCGCGCCCGTTCGTCCTGTGAGTGAAAGTGTGGCCACTCATTCAGCAGGGTCCGAGCAGGTGCACGGGGGGAGGGGATTATTAGTTATTGGAAGCTCCAATGTTAGGCGCGTGATGGAGCCCCTTAGGCAGATAGTGTCCAGATCTGGAAGGAATTGCAACGTGCACTCGGTGTGTCTGCCGGGGGGCCTTATCCGAGATGTGGAGGTGGCCTTGCCGGCGGCTATCAAGGGTGCGGGGTGCAGTCGACTGCAAGTCGTGGCTCACGTCGGCACCAATGACGCTTGTCGCTTGGGTTCTGAGGACATCCTCAGGTCCTACGAGCGGCTGGCGGAATTGGTGAAGGCTGCTGCCTTCGCACGCGGGGTGCAAGCAGAGCTGTCGATTTGCAGCATTGTTCCCAGGGTTGATCGGGGTCCTTTGGTTTGAGCCGAGTGGAGGGTCTGAACCAGAGGCTTCGCCGACTCTGTGACAGTCATGGCTGCAGATTTCTGGATCTGCGTTATCGGGTGGGGAATTGTAGGGTGCCCCTAGATAGATCAGGGGTGCACTACACTAAGGAAGCGGCTACTCGGGTAGCAGAGTACTTGTGGAGTGCACATGGGTTTTTTTTAGGCTAGGCGCTAACTCTGATGAGCACTCACCTGTCAGCATTCAAACAGCGAATTCAGGCCACGTTCGGAACAAAAATTCGAACATCAAAATATTAACCGCGAACTTACAGAGTAGTAGAAACAAAGTTCCCGAATTTGCAGCACTGCATGGAAGTTATTGTGCTCAGATAGTTTTAGGCACTGAAAGCTGGCTAAATGATGATGTGGCAAGTTCAGAAATATTTAGCGAAGCGTGGAATGTATATCGGAAAGATAAATCTGATACAACTGGAGGAGGAGTGTTCATCGCTGTGGACAAAGATATTGTTTCTACTGAGATCGAGGTTGAAAGTAACTGTGAAGTGATCTGGGCACGTATAACAGGTCTAAAAAAAGTGAAGTTAATAGTTGGGTGTTTTTACCGGCCCCCCAGTGCTGCTGTAGCAGTTTTAGAATCATTCAAGGAAAGTCTACATCAGGTAGTGCATAGGTATCCGGGCCATGTAATATTAGTCGGAGGTGACTTCAACCTTAAGAGTATAGATTGGGATCTTGTTAGTTACATTTCAGGCGATACAGACAAGCAGTCTTGCGAGCTACTTTTGGACACATTCTCAGAAAACTGTCTTGAGCAGTTAAACCGGCAACCCATGCGCAATGGAAATATTCTAGACCTTACAGCCACAAACAGGCCTGACCTTATTAACGATGTCTGTGTAGAGAAAGGAATTACGTAGTGATCATGATATCGCCATAGCGTCAATGGTGACCAAAGTTCATAAACCAGTCAAGAAGGCTAGGAGCGTGTTTTTGTTGGGAAGAGCCGACAAGCAAATGTTATGATCGCACTTAGAAAATGAATGGGCATCGTTTAATTCTGGGACTATGGATGTAGAGGAATTGTGGACTAAATTTAAGTGCATTGTTAATAAAGGGTTAGAGAAATATGTGCCAGTAAAGACGATTAAGGATGGAAAAGATCCACCGTGGTATAATAATAATGTTAGAAAGCTGCTGAGAAAGCAAAGGCTGTTGCACTGTCGATTCAAAAAAGAACACGCAAATGATGACAGGCAAAAGTTAGTAGAGATTCGTGCGTCTATAAAAAGATCGATGCGTGAAGCATACAATAATTATCACAGCCATACCTTAGCAAAAGATCTTTCCGAGAACCCGAAAAAATTCTGGTCCTATGTAAAATCGATAAGCGGGTCAAAGCCCACTGTCCAGTCACTAGTTGATCATTCCGGGGCAGTAATAGAAGAAAGCAAACGGAAAGCTGAAGTTCTAAATTTAACCTTTAAGAAATCTTTCACGCAGGAGGACCGCACAAATATACCATCGTTTGATCAACGTACTAATTCCGAAATGGGGGACACAGCAATAGGTATTTCCGGTGTAGAGAAGCAGCTGAGAGAGCTAAATACGAAAAAGTCTGTTGGTCCAGATGGAATACCAGTTCGGTTTTACAAAGACTATTCTGCGGCATTGGCCCCCTACTTAGCTAGCATTTATAG
The DNA here is from genome assembly GCA_026315105.1 of Locusta migratoria. Classification (NCBI taxonomy): domain Eukaryota; kingdom Metazoa; phylum Arthropoda; class Insecta; order Orthoptera; family Acrididae; genus Locusta; species Locusta migratoria. The sequence continues at coordinate 397,959,830 of CM048750.1, read as the reverse complement.
CGAATCTTTAATTCAGCGCAAAGTTCCTAGTGATTGGAAAAAAGCGCAGGTGACTCCTGTGTATAAGAAAGGAAAGAGAACTGACCCACACAATTACAGGCCAATATCGTTGACATCGGTTTCATGTAGAATTTTAGAGCATATTCACAGTTCGAATATAGTAAATTTCCTTGAAACGGAAAAGCTTCTTTCCATGAATCAGCACGGGTTTAGGAAACATCGTTCATGTGAAACTCAGCTTGCCCTTTTCTCACATAACATCTTGCGAGCCATGGACGAAGGGCAACAGGCGGATTGTGTTTTTCTCAACTTCAAAAAGGCGTTCGACGCGGTGCCACACTACAGACTGCTAACGAAGATACGTACTTATGGAATAGGTTCACAGATTTGTGACTGGCTGGAAGACTTCCTAAGTAATAGAACGCAGTACGTTGTTCTCGACGGCGAGTATTCATCAGAGACGAGTGTATCGTCAGGCGTGCCCCCGGGGAGTGTGATAGGACCGCTATTATTTTCTATCTATATAAATGATCTGATGGACAGAGTAAGTTGTAATTTGCGGCTGTTTGCTGATGATGCTGTGGTGTATGGGAGGGTGTCGTCTGTAACTGACTGTAATAGCATACAGGTTGACTTAGACAAAATTTCTAGTTGGTGCGAAGAATGGCAGCTAGCTCTCAATGTAGAAAAATGTAAGGTGATGCGCATGAGTGGAAAAAACAATCCTATAATGTTCGAATACAGCATTAGTAGTGAGCTTATTGATGCTGTCGCGTTGTTCAAATATCTAGGCGTAACATTGCAGAGCGATATGAAATGGAACGAGCATGTAAGGACAGTTGTGAGTAAGGCAGACAGCCGACTTCAGTTTATTGGGAAAATTTTGGGAAGATGTACTTCACCTGTAAAGGAGACCGCGTATAAAACACTTGTACAACCACGTCTTGAGTATTGCTCAAGTATTTGGGACCCGCAGCAGATCGGTTTGAAGGAAGACATAGAGGCGGTTCAGAGGCGAGCAGCTAGGTTTGCTACTGGTAGGTTCGCCCAATGCGTGAGTATCACGTAAATGCTCCGGCAACTCAATTGGGGATCGCTGGAAGAAATATGACGTTCGTTTCGTAAATTTCTGTTAAGTAAATTTAGAGGGCCGGAATTTGAAGCTGAGTGTAGTACGATCTTGCTGCCGCCTACTTACATTTCGCGTGAAGATCACAAAGACAAGATAAGAGAAATTAGGGCTCGTACGGAGGCATATAGGCATTCTTTTTTTCCTCATTCAATTTGGGAGTGGAATAGGAAAGGAAATGCCTAGTAGTGGTACAGTGTACCCTTCGCCACGCACCTTATGGTGAATTGCGGAGTATGTATGTAGATGTAGATGTAGATGAACAGTATTGACTGGGACACACTGTTCCAATTTCTGAAGTCAGCATGAGTAAAAGTAGGGAATGAAAGTACTTACAACTTATACAAAAACCAGACAACAGTTTTAAGGGCATGAAAGGAAAGCACTGGTTGGGAAAGGAATAAGGCAGGGTAGGAGCCTTTCCCCCATGTTATTCAATTTGTATACGGAAGAAACTGTTGAGGAAAGCAAGTAAAAATTTGGTGGAGGAATTAAAGTCCAGGGCAAAGAAATAAAAACATTGGTTTGCTGTTGACATTGTAATTCTGTCAGAGACAACAAAGAACACTGAAGAGCAATTAAAAGGAATGGACATGGTAATTGAATGTATAGTCAGAAAAATCAAGAGATGCTGAAGGAATTAGATTAGATAATGACACAATAAAAATTGTAGATGAGTTTCGTTATTGTGGTAGCAGAATATCTTCTGTTGGCCAAAGTAAAGAAGATATAAAATGCAAAGTGGCTATGGGAAGGAAAGAATTTGTGGAGTAGCAAAATTTGTTGACATCCAATATTAATTTATATGTTAGAAATTTTTTTTTGAAAGAATTTGTCTGCAGATTAGCAATGTATGAGAGTGAAACATGGATGATAAAGAGTTCAGACAGAAAGATGATAGAAGCTTTTGAAATGTGGTGCTACAGACAAATGCTGAAGATTAGATGGATAGATCACATAAGTGATGCAGTGGTACTGAACAGAATTGGAAAGAAAAGAAATTTCTGGCATATCTTGACTATGAGAATGAATAGATTTGTGAGATACATTCTGAGACAACAAAGAATTCCAGAATGAAACTACACTCTGCAGCGGAGTGTGCGCTGATATGAAACTTCCTGGCAGATTAAAATTGTGAACCTGGGACCTTTGCCTTTCGCGGGCAAGCGCACTACCGACTGTGCTATCCCGACACGACTCACGATGCCGCCCCACAACTTTACTTCTGCCAGTACCTCGCCTCCTACTTTCCGAACTTCACAGAAGCTCTCCTGCAAACACGCAAGGCTAGCACTCCTGGAAGAAAGGATATGGTGGAGACATGGCTTAGCCACAGCCTAAGGGATGTTTCCAGAATGAAACTACGCTCTGCAGCGGAGTGTGCACTGATATGAAACTTCCTGGCACACAATTTTAATCTGCCAGGAAGTTTCAACAAAGAATTGTCAATTTAGCATTAGAGGGATGTGTATGGGATAAAAATCATAGAAAGAGACAAAGAGATGAATGCAGTAAGAAGGCTCAAATGGATGTAGGTTGCCATTCTTATACAGATATGAAGAAGCTTGTGCAGGACAGGATAGTGTGGAGAGCTGCATCGAACAACCACAATAAATAATACAACAATAATAATAATAATAAATAAAGGAAAAAAAGAGATATCAAATAATTTTTGGAAATTTAATTTCAGTTCCAGGAACCAGGATATGACATTCAATTCCAGGAGACTTCCAGCCAATCTGGAAGAGTTGGCAATTCTGTGAGTGGTTTCTTTTTGCGTACTTTATATATACGAAAAGTTTGCAGATATCTACTGGTGATTACACCTACCGTTCCTTTTCAATGGCTTCCAGGGATGCCTTTGGGCTGTAAGAGGCTGAGGGCAGAACAAGTGTCGAACCATAATGCAGTGCAGCAAGGAGCCCATTGCAGAACCCATAGCAATGGAAGAGAGGTACTTGCAGGCAGATGCGGTGTTGCTGGAAAGTCAAAGTGCTGTGTGTACAGGCTGCAGAGAAGTCACACACTCAAGACCCTTGTTAATATGTGAATAAGTTGGAGAAACACAGTTTGACTGACTAATGTGCAGTGGTGTTTCCCTATGAGAAGAGCCAGTACCTTCTCATTGTACTGTAGACGTTTCCCTACACAAAATGAGTTATTCACGATGTTGTGGTGGGTGAGGACGGCTGCCTTTGGCTTACCAGTAGTGCCCTGCAAAGAAAGAAACAAGGAACTAGTATTCACATTGAAGGTAACAAAGTACAAAAGAGTCAGATTTACCTGTAATTTGATTTATTACTACAGTCTACACCTACGTGTACATTTGCGCCAATAATTTGCAGTCCACTGTGTAATGCATAGCAGAGGTTCTTACTACAACTGGACCTAGGGACTTTAGAAAATTCAACTTCATTTACAGCTACATCCATTCATTGCAAGCCACCTTATGGTGTATGGAAGAGCATACTTTGTTTACTACTGCCACTTTCTCCTTTTACTACACTAGTCTAATCTCTAATTTTATCCTCATTACCTAATAGTAAAAATATAATAATGGAAAGTCCAGGTTGGAATTAATAATATAGTATGGACAGTTTACAACTCACCGCAAAGACATGGCAACAAGCTGTGACAGGCATATACAAAAGACGCATACATACAACACTTTCAGCTACCGGCCATGGCCTTCTTCAGAAAACAGAACACTCATGCAATCACACAGGCACACAACACAGTCATACAACTATCACCTCTGGCTGCCGCACTTCGAATCATGCTGCAGGAGAAACATCCTGCATTATGGTATGGGCTTCTTTCAAAGGTCCAAGAACACACTGTTTTTAAGAGTCAATCAATTCCTTCTTCATATATCTTACTAATAGGTAATAATATAGCAAGGACAGTTCACAACTCACCACAAAGATGTGGGGATGAGCTGCGACAGGCACATACAAAAGACACACACATACAACACTTTCAGCTACCAGCCATGGCCTTCTTCAGAAAACAGAACACTCATGCAATCACACAGGCACACAACACAGTCATACAACCATCACCTCTGGCTGCCGCACTTCGAATCATGCTCTGCGGCAGCCTGAGGTGATAGTTGTATGACTATGTTGTGTGCCTGTGTGATTGCATGAGTGTTCTGTTTTCTGAAAAAGGCCATGGCCGGTAGCTGAAAGTGTTGTATGTGTGTGTCTTTTGTATGTGCCTGTCGCAGCTCATCGCCACATCTTTGCGGTGAGTTGTGAACTGTCCTTACTATATTATTACCTATTAGTAAGATATATGAAAAAGGAATTGATTGACTCTTAAAAACAGTGTGTTCTTGGAACTTTGAAAGAAGCCCATACCATAATGCAGGATGTTTCTCCTGCAGTATCTGCCAGTGGAGTTTACCAATCATCTCTGTAACATCTCAAAAGTGTCAGAAAGAACCTACGCCATCTGTACAGCAGCCGCGGTAGAGTAGCCAAGCGGTATAAAGCGTCTCGCTGCAGAGCGCGCGGTTGCTCTCCATGGAGGTTCAAGTCCTCCCTGGGGCATGGGTGTGTGTGTTGTCCTTAGATTAGTTTATCTAGGTTTAAGTAGTTTGTAAGCTACGGACTGATGACCACGCAGTTTGATCCGATAGATTTACAAACATTTTATTTCCATACAGTAGGTCTATAATAAATAATCAAGGCACTGATAGCCCATGATCTTTCCTTCAGTGTAGATACACACCACACCCAAACTCTTAGAAGGATATGCTACAGTGCTTCAATTACTGAATTACATTGTGCAGGAGCACCACATCAGTATTATGTGGAGAAGTTGAGAATTTGTGTCTGAAAGGAGGTGTGCTAGATTAGCCTGCATGTCCGTGGCGAGCACTGAGTCTGCAGTGGTCAGTGGAACTGCCTAGTAAGCATGTGACCTGGGTTCAGGTTCTGGTTGGGCATAAATTTTAAACTTTCTCCATGATTTATTTTGATGACCACTAGCAACTAATGCCATGAATGCCTTCTGTCTGGTTTAAGAGAAGTGTTTGGATGGCTTAACATTGATATAAGTGGTGGACCTACACATCAGTATCGAGGAATGTTATTGTGTGTTGACACTGTCAAACAGAATACCATAATACACAATTCAGTTGAAGAGTCTCTAAAATGTCTCTAAAATAAGCAATCACAGAATTGAACAGACAAATGTGTTTAGAAAAAAGATAACTATAAAGAATTCTTGGCTAACAGAAAAAATACTTCAACTGGTTGATGCGAGATGGAAGTACAGACATTTCCAGAAAAAGACAGGAAAACAGCAACACATACAGCTTAGAAACTAAAGGAATATTTCCTATTTAGGAAGTCTAAGAAAAGCCAAAACTGCAGTAAAAATTGTAAAAGGAATGGTGCTGGAAGAAGTGTTGCAGCATATGGAAATGTGAAAACAAATTTTGCTTGTTCAAGAGGAATTCCACTGTTAAACATAGAGGAGAAAACAGGTAGCTGGAAGGAATACAATGAAGGCCTCTACAAGGAGTGGGAACTGTGTGATGATGTGACAGAAAAGGTAAGGAAGATATTAGGGGTCTCTTATTGGAGTCAGCAGGGCCACTTACAATAAAATAAGAAGGAAATCACAGATAATGGGTTTTTTTTTTTTTTTTTTTCAGAGTTCTTCAAATTAATGGGAAAGTGGAAACCACACAATTACTTGCATACAAATAGGTTTGTAGAATCTATGAGTTAGAAGATGGGTCCAGTGCTAAAGTTGAAGTGTTTCATAAAAATACTAGACATAAAATCTAGAAGAAAAAAAATGTTCAAATGTTTGTAGAGTCTATGGGACTTAACTACGGGGTCATCAGTCCCTAAACTTACAAACTACTTATGAACTAGCTTAAACTAAGGACGGCACAAATATCCATGCCCGAGGGGGGGATTCGAACCCCTGACCGCAGTGGCCGTGTAGACCGTGACTGGAGCGCCTCAGTCCCCGCGGCCACCGCGGCCGGCTAAAATCTAGAAGACAGCACTAAAAAGTCACATGAAGTTGGAGCTCATGCTGAGCGGTATACCATTGATACATAACATGTTTCTTGGCAGCGCCTACATGTTAAGCAATGATTGGGGAATTCACTGTGGTCACGACCATTGTAGCAATCAGAGCAAGAAGGGAGGTGAACATTTCTCATACCTGGTTGAGTGCAATGATGTGGAGCACATTATGGTAGACCGTCGCGGTGATGGCCCCTTGGTTGGTTTGTGCGTGCAGGTGCCACTACCGCTACCTTCCCTGGAAAGTCATAAACACTAGCTGGCTACACAGTGGATACATCACCCCTTGCATCAATGGTGGAGCTCTTCATACAGGAAGCCTCAAAACCTGTGCTACCTTGACAATGTCACCAATGTTAGATGGTTACACTAAAGTGCTTGATCCCAGATTTCCTTCTCAGAGGCCAAGTGGAGAATGACATCTTGTACCACGTGATCAGCATAGGAATCTTTATATACATTCAAGATTAACTGACAATGATGACTGAACCCTTGCAATTCCACATCCCTTGCACAGTAGGTCAATTTGGGCTGTTTATGATACTGGTAGAATTCCATGGGCAAATGACATTGGTTTGCTGACAGTAGTAACAGCATAAGTAATTAACACAACTTGTCAAAAGTCAGCGCAGCTGGATCCAGCAATGACATGAGCTTGCACAGTACTTAATACAACTGTATTGAAGAAAGAGGACACAATACAATTTTGGATCGGTAACACCAAATACTTGAAAATGTTGACCAAAACAAAGTTTGTAAGTAGCTCACTTCTTGGCCGAGTTGTCATAGGCAAAAAACTGAGGAAGAAACATGGGCACCATGGTCTGAACCAAAATGTCATGACAGGCAGTAATCAACTTGGTCGAAAGTTCCATCTGTTGCCGGTGTTGTTCATACATGTGTTGAAGTTGTTGCTGGTGTTGTCCATGCTGCTTCTGAAGTAACTGTGGCAGTGCCCGATCTGGAAGGGCCTTAGGAACCGAAGTCCAACACGATCTGCAGAACATCCCAACACAAAAATCTACTCATATAAGTGAGAATAACACATGACAAAGAGAGAAAAAACAGCACAAACCGGAATACAGACAGAATGCAGCAATGTGGTGTAAGCCTATGCTATGTGAATACGGCCCTACTTGTCACTAATGTATAGTGTCGTACTACACATTTACACACAGAGACACACTCCAAGAGATTATGATAAGTGACAACAGTAATCCAGCAGAGCCTGGCTCCGCTCGACACTTTATGCATTTCATATAGAACACACTTTCGTCAGCACCTTTGGCGATTGGATGACTCTCAGGCAACACCAGATTTGAAGCCATGGCATACACATACACATAGCCGAAGGAATGAGAAGCAAGCAAAATGTTTTACTTGGGCCAAGGATTCAGTTTGAACTTTTCCTTATCTGGTGCAGCTTTGATAAGGGAATAGCATTTAAATCTGATAAAACATGTAGACTATTCAAGAGACCTTCAACATATAAAAAGGTTTTCGAATGACAGGCAAATTCAGTTTAGAGAAGAACACAAATACTTATGTGGGGTTGAATTGCAGGCAAGATTCACAAGTCGCCCTTCCAGAAAAGTGGATCAAAGTCAGTATAATAATAATTTTGTGTGGTTCATTGGCCTGGTGCAAGTCTCAATTGGACGCCACTTTGGCAACTTGCATGTCCCTAGCCTACTCCAGTTATCTAACCGGGGAAAGTGGACCTACAGCTTAACGTGGAATCCCAACCACGTATTGTTTCTGGTGACTCCTCACATCGTTGAGAGGTGAAGGATGGGTTAAAGTGCAGACTGAAAAAATCCGAGGTCTGACCGGGTTTTGAACCCGTGACCCTTCGGTTTGCAGTCGAGCACTTTACCCCAAGACCACTGGGCCCGACAGCAAAGTCAGTAAAGATAGGTGAGTTGATTCACAGTATGTTTGTGGCCCTGTGCATGTTAATTCAATTTTTGCTTAGTTCACCTATCAATAATTTCCCATGTTTTATTGTTCTCTTTTTGTTAGAATGGATATGAAGAAGCAGTTGAATTCTCTCTCGCTGTGTGACCCACTGGGGAGAGACTCAGCCACAATAAAATTTCTTCAGCTGCTTGGTGTCATAGCTGATTGTGTTTGGTGTACAACATGTCAGCAGCCAAAGAAGCTGAGAAAAGTCGTGCTGAGGGAGAGTGTGCAGGTTACATGCATACGTGTGTGTGGTTTATTTTTGGGTTAGTGTTTTGTATGCTGGAACATATTTTTAGTCAGGTATTTTTTTCTGGTATAGTTTCTTTTGGTGTTGGTGGTAGTTGATTTTGGTAAAGCCAACAAATGTGAAAAGCGAAGAACTGATTATGGTGGCAGACTGATCTGTAGCGTATACCGAAGTCTAGGTTAGGTTGGGAGGCAACAATTTGATTGCGAGTTAGTGAAACCAATGAATGTGAAAAAAAAAAAAAAAAAAAAAAAAGAAGTTATGGTGATGGACTGATCTCTATGTAGCCTTAGATATAGGTTAGGGTGGGAGACAGTAGTTTGATTGTTAGCTGCCAAAGCCAACAGATGTGAAAATACAGGGTCTGGCAAGAAAAACCTCCCGCATTTGACATAGCCGCTGTGTGAGTTGTTGTGAGGACTCTGTACAAAAGTGGTTGTGGTGAAGATTATGTTAGAAGAGTTTGATTCTATTTCTTTGTTGTTTGTGACTTGGGAAGGGGAGGGGGGGAGGAGGCTGAATTGGTATGGCTGTCTTTATATGAAGTGTATTATAGGTAAATATCAGTATTCCATTTTTTTCTTCTTGTTTCGAATGGGCCTACTTTGGACCATGCTTGTTCAACTGTTGGGCTTTGACCTTTGCCCAATACTGTCGCATCCTCTGCTGGTGTGACTCCTTCCTTTCTTCTGTCCAGGGGGGACCTTTCCTTCGGGGCTTTTCCTGAAATCCTTGAACTTCCTTCAGAGCACGTGTCACCGATTGTCTGTTCTGGAGATCAGTAATTCCCTTTTCCTTAATATCCTTCTAGGTTTCTGTCAGCCAAGTGGTACGAACCTTATTGTTTTGCCAGAAGGTGAACAGATGGTTGGTCAATCTGTTTGGAGGCAATCTTGCAACATAGCTATACTCTTCTTTTTCTTGCACAATCAGAGAGCTTATCAATATGTTCACAGAGCTCCAAATTATGTCACTTTCTGAATTATCCATCTTCTTCTACTGGGACTAGGACAGTCCTGAAGATTCTCCTCTCTCTGACCTCCAATTTCTCCACCATATCCCTCCAGTCCATTGAAAGACATTCCATGGCATACAGGGCTTTTGGTCGGTCATATGACTGATGTGTAGTGCTTAAGTTTCAGGTTGCGTGATAAGCACTTTTTGTTGTAGGTATTCATAGCCAGTCGACAGGCTAGTTCCAACTTGTTGACTCTCGTGAATATTGATGTTTTTTTTTTTCTCATAGGTTGAGTTCAATCCATTCACCAAGATACTAGAATTTCTCAGTTATTTTGATGCTTTCCTGGTCTAGTATCACCTCTTTGTTAGCTTCTTTGATGTTGGTGAAGAATTCTGTTTTCTGCAGGGACACTTGAAGACCCACTTTGGCTGCTTTGGCAGTTTACCTATATAGTTGCCATTTCGAGAGAGTCAGCAATCAGTGCCATGTCATCTGCGAAAGCCAGGCAATCTACCATCAGTCCATTCTTGTGGTCTATGTAGACACCACTCTGCACACCTAAACTGGTCAGTTCCTTGTGCCATTCTCTCACAAGCTTTTGAAGGACACAGTTAAAGAGAAGCGGGGAGAGTCCATCCCCTTGTCTTACTCCAGATTTTATTTCAAACATTCTGAGATCTCACCTCTAAATTTGGCCTTGGAGTGGGTGTTGGTCAAGGTTTCTAGAATGGTCTGTGGGTTTTGTTGCCTAGTCCTATTTCCTGGAGTATTTTGTTAAGTGTTTCTGTCAATGGGGTTGTAAGCCTTCTTGAAATCAACAAAGGTGATGCCCACCTTGTGGTTTCTCAATTTGGCATATGCCAGTACAGTTTTAAGGTTAAGGATCTGTTCAGCACAGGATCAGGTCTTCCGGAAGCCTCCCTGATATTCTCCCAGTTGATTATCCAGTTGAGCTTCTGCTCTTATTAGTAATGGCTTGGAGAGAATCTTGTATGTTACCAGAACCAGAGAAATCCCACAGTAGTTTTTAAGATCAGTACAATCTTACTTTTTTTGAAGCAGATGGATCAGAGCTACGTTTCATTCTGGCGGTAATTTCTCTGTTTCCTAGATGTTGTGGATGATCTTGCTGAGCTTGCCAACAGCATTGCTTCGAGCACAGTTCCACAGTTCAGCAATGATAGAGTCCTCTCCAGCTGCCTTATTATTCTTTAGAAGTTGAATGATTTGTCCAACTTTTTCCAATGAGGGATGCAGTGATTCCAGATTTGGGGTGGTTTGTTTGTAGTCAAAGTCTTCCCTGGGAGGGTCACAGTTGAGTAGCTTTTTAAAGTATTGAGCTGAGAGGTGGCAGTTGTCCTTGTCATTAAAAACCAGTTTGCCCTGTGAGTCTCTGAAGGCTCGGCGGGTTGCATTTTCTAAGTATTCCATTTTAATATTTATGGAATTTTAGTAGGGGTGGATTGGTATAATTTTCTTGATTTTTAGATGTAGTATAGATTAACTGAAGTTTGTACAAGGTTTTTCACTTGGTATCACTGTCTTCATATAAGGTGTCTTATAAGTCAATTGAACTATTTGATTCCATATATAGTTTTTTTTTTTTTTTTTACATTTATTATCTGTGATTTTGGCTGGCTTTTTATCATTTTTTCCTACTTAGAATGCCCCACTATAAAACCCCACATTTCCTTCCTTGTCCCTTTAGTGTCATTTTACTGATTTTATGTAATTTCCACATGTGTATATTCACATTTGTCAATGTTTTTCATGATTATTTTGGTCACCATATTGACTGTGAGTATATATGTCATTGCCGCCATGACAACATCATAGGTCAAAGCCGATAGATGGAACTGTGTCACAAAATAGTGAAGATAAACACTGCCCTATCCACAAATAACAAGATACTGTTGTGAGAGAAGTAACTTGTGCTGATGAAGGATTTCTGTGATACTCCTCTCTCTTCATCAAAGTGAGTGCACAAATGAAGTTCATCACTTAACAGAATGTGACTCCATTCATTTAATCAACAGTGGTTCATACTTTCTAGTCACAGCACAAATGTATTGTAACCACTACTAATGTAAGTAGCTGTTTATGTTTTTGTGTTAACATTAGGCTATATGGTGGACAGTCATTTCCTTGTCTGGGTGCTACTGTCTCCATCTATTGGTGTGAGATGACAAACAGTGTTGCAGAGAGCTCATCATTTGTTCTTCAGTGGAAAATGCACATATGAGGGATCTATATGTGCCTGGCACACATTGTAGTAGTGTATAGAATGGATGAGAACAGCACCATATGCTATGTGATCAATGTGAAGTAAATGGCAGATGCTATGCACTTATTTGGTACAATGTTATCTTCGTGTATCTCAGTCAGAAAGAGTTATCATTACAGGCTTTGATTGGGTAGCTAGTTTCATCTCACAGTATCTGTATTTAAAGTATCCAGATTCAAAACTGGTCTGATGCTCAGCTGTGTGCGAAATGTGAGTTCACTTATACGTGAATACACATCTTGAAGCTTTTGTCCATCACAGAGCAGATCTACCATACTGTGTGCGAGGCACATCATAACCCCTTCACATCTGCACTCTTCATTCAAAAACAAGTGCTTGGCTCTCTGCAACACTGTCTGTCGTTCAGAAACATCTCTTTCTGTGCTAAATGCTGATAACATTGTGTCAAATAAGTGCAAAAAGTGACTGCATAACATCTGATGCTGTTCTAATCACTTCAATACCCTACCCGGCCTTCTAAGAACTGTTAAACATGAACAATACTAATGCAAGCTGGTAACCATTTTGTGTGTCACAAAAAATTGCGAAGTTCTGTAACCAATTGCATATCTACCAGTGGTGTATACATGTTACACTTACGTCCTAATATGCCAAGCAGCATACTTTATTTATTTATTTATTTATTACTTACTGATGTAAACTGGATCTGGCAGCATTCATCAGGCTGGATGTCATTTTGGAGTTTCGAGATGCGCTCCAAATTTTCATTAGTTGCAAGATCAATAACTTGATCGTAGCTGTAGGTTCCCCTGATAAGAAAAAAGATATTCCAGTAACTCTTTCTACAGGAGGTAATAGAAACATACCACACATAAAAAATAATAATAACCAAATTGTAGGCCTACTAGCAACAACTGCTTCAAAAAGTGTTGCGTTAAGCAAATAAAGACCTGTGATAAATTTTGTAAATCATTTTGCCATAATTTGACTGTCTTGCTATTTTTATGACTATAAAATTTCAGTTATGGCATATTGGGGGTGTAGCGAGCTGATGTTTGCAAAGATCATTGAATGCTCTTTGAAAATGCAAACACATAGAATGAAAGGAAATAATATTTTGCGTTGACCATGCAGTAAATAATGCTGTTCCTGCACCATAGTTGACAGACGTACTCTTTGTCCAGTGAGTAAATTAATTATTCACAAAAAGTGAACATTTTGTCACCAGCATTAGTACACTACATCGCCCATGTTGTAGCTAAAATTTAACCTGTATTTTTATTCCACCATCTGGATTTCAGACTTAGTCCATTGTCAAGTGATACAGTATCATAATATCATAAAACTTGGGTGAGATGCAAGACATCATCAAAAGCACTGACTCTGTTGTATAAAGAAGTTAACTCATAAGCAGTTGTGAAGACATATTAACATAGACTGTAGTGCTGCATCTTTTTGGCAACATGCAAATTCGATCTATCACCATTTCATTCTGTGACAAATATGATTCTAATCTTGGTTCTCTACATATATGAAGAGCCACTTTATCACCACCATTTTAGCAACAATTTCATAATTTCTTCATCCCCAGTTTTCTTCATCCCTACCCCCCTCCATCCCAACAATTAAACCACAAAATTCTTCTTCAATGCTCTCTTTATCTCAGTGTAGGCTTTTTGGATGTTTTATAACATGCCTTATATAATCCCATTCTTGTCAGTGTTTTCCATACTTCCCCTCTCCCAACTGATTCCGAGTAAAACCTCCTGATTCATTGGTGAGGTGTCACTTTCAGAGATAAACTTTCACTGATAAACAAAAATCCCTACAGCTGCTCCTGAGACTTCTGAAATATAAAGGTAATGAATGCAATTTAAGTTTTTACTGACAACAAATTTTTTCAAGTGCCATACAGAAATTACAAATTAATTTTCGACATTTCATTTACTTGTACAGTACTGTACATGCTTCTAGATCTGCAGTAAGTACCCAGTAATTTTTGATCAGTGAGTTTATTAAAATATGTGACATTACCAGTGTATCTTTTGAGTGCATTGACTTAAGAGCTTTCATTTTCTACACTGCCAAGTGACAACAGACTATGTCACATAAATTTCAACTTGATACCTTTACACATTCAAACAAAAATGGGGTGATTTGATAGATAGGCAGACAACACAGTGATCCTAAAAAGGTATTAAGGCCTAAAAAGGAAACAAAAACAAAACAATACCCAAACAATTATGATTGTTATAATCAATAGTACGCGAATTTTTTGTTTTGTTTTGGTTGGCTGAATTACACAATTCACAACACACCTAATTGGTTGCCTTATCTTCGACCATATGGTCGAAGTACTTTCATTTCCCGTTGTTCATCACACCAGTACCAACGTAAACTACAATTCAACCCGTAATCTGATGCACTGCTTTATGCATTACAAGAACGTATATATGAGCAAAATAATGAAAATAATAAGAAATGATTTAATTTCAACAATAAAAAAAGCTTAAATCTCGGTAAAGTAAAAGGGGCTTCAGTGCAAATTATTGTCTGAATATGAGCAGCAAGCCGGCCACGGTGGCCGAGTGGTCTGTGGTGCGCCAGACACAGCCTGCACTGCTGCTACGGTCGGGGGTTCAAACTCCCCCTCGGGCATGGATGTTTGTGTCATCTTCAGTATAAGGTAGTTCATAAATAGTTTGTAAATTTAGGTACTGATGTCCGCGCAGTTAAGTCACTTAAGCTTAACAAACATTTGAACTTTTTTTTTATGAGCAGCAATACTGATGTACAGTATCATGGGATGTCTACTTAAAATTACTTATCTTTACATTAATCAGCCCTCACCCAAAAAAGTCTGATATATTAGTTACATTATAAGTGCTTTTCTCACTGCTTTTGAGTCAGCCAGTTCAAAATTTCATAGAAGCATTGGGAATCAAAGCCGGAATGATATATATAGCTCTCACAGCTTGAGCGATGTATGTACAAAGAGTGACGGACAGGCGATGGACAAAAGATGTCGGGTATCTAACATTTAGTTGTTTGGAGTTAGTTTATGCTGTGAGTGCTATTCGCATGAAACTAATGGGTTTATTGCAATTAATAAATTGCCGTGGCGTGAGCTCATTCCGCGGATTTGTTTGACGGACTAATGTTTACAATTTTGTTGGTAATTTGGAATTTTGCCTAATAGTTGCCCAAGACAATGTGGGAGTGTAACACTGAGGGGTAATGTGAAGCTCTACATGAAAACCTATCACCTGGGTTTTCCACATTAATCGTATTGCACCAACTGCAAGAAAAAGGACATCCATTGGCAGGAACACCTGGTTTGCTGAGACGAAACTGGGCATTGAAAAAAGTGTTGGTTACGGCAGTACTCATTAGAAGCATGTGCCACAGAAACAATCCTCATATAGGCCTAAATACCGTTTGTGACTATTACAGCTATTGTCAAGATATTTGCTATTTATCTCAGGCCCGGCGGTTCATATTTCTTTAGAGTAGGTCAATGATGATCACTGGAGTAGGTAGTTGTCCTCCCCTATAATTCGCCCCCCCCCCCTTCCTCTCCACCACCCCGCTGTCAGTAATCTCTGTAAATAACAATACGTACACATATTTGACAGAGTGTGTTTTTAAAACGACTGTCATGAATTACGAAAAGATCAATGTTTTATTAGAAAGCTGAGATGCTGTACTACAACGTGTCAAAGAAATCAGATCTTTAAAATGCTTTCTTCAAAACAAGAGTCAGAAGCGTTATGAAACTAGAATCTCGCACAAAATGAATATTAGGCATTTTCGATTTACACAAGCAATGGAAAACATGTAAGGAAAAATAAGTTGATAAAACGATGTGGGGTGGTCCCATATAGCCATGGCACATTATACCCGTGTGCTGGAGTGCCGTGTTGAGGTGCGTGCGGGCACAGAGTAACATATACTGAGAAGAAGCCCCTCCTAAACCTCTGTCCTACGCTCCCCTCGTAGTTCCGTAAGATGCCAGCAGATGTCAGACTGTTCCCTGGCTTAGTACCAGTAGATCACACTAGAGGCGCTTATGAAGGTGCCTCTCGCACATCAGAGGGTAGTGTGGAGGGGAGGCTGAGGGGAGAGCTCGTGCCGCCTGCCATGAGGCCACGGCTGTGTCCGGTGTGCCGACGTTTGAGGGGAGGTGGTGGTGGGGTCAGCCACTACCTGCCGCCTGCTCTGGCCAGTTTTAAAGGTCTGCTTCTGACCTCAGCGCCATCATGGGACATCTTACGGAACTGCTTCAGCACCCCCGCCCTGCACCCCTGACTGTGTGACCGGGCCCTTACGGAGGTTTCCCATCTGTATATTTATGTCTGTGGTGTAGGGCAGCCGCAGTGGCCAGGCGATCTGCGGCACGCCAGTCATGGTCTGCACGGCCGCTACGGTCGGGGGTTCGAATTCCCCCTCGGGCATGGATGTTTGTGTCGTCTTTAGTATAAGGTACTTCATAAGTAGTTTGTAAGTTTAAGGACTGATGATCTCGCAGTTTAAGTCCCTTAAGACTTACAAACATTTGAACATTTTTGGTCCCATATACCGTCAACAGTTTGTACAGCGTGAACATCAGAAAAGTTATTTCCCTCTTTTTCCCACCCCAGCCCAACCAGGAGTGGTCATCCCTGCGTAGTTCAACGTAAATAAATATTCCTTTGAATCAAGAGCAGGTATTTTACCCACTCTCAATTTTTTGAGTGGGTGCAGCTACAGTGGTACCCACTTCAACGGCCGGACCTGCCTATCGGTGGTGTCGGTAAAGTAGGCGAGTTGACGATTCGCATATCGCAACCAGGAAATATGGAGAGGTTGGAAACTCAAGAATGAGATCGAGCATATTTGGGTTTTAGGTGATATTTAAAGGGAGGAAAGTGTTTCATTCTGCGAGTATAATCTAGGTCATATGAAGAAATTGTTTTTGTCAGGAACGAAAGTCATAACCGAATACCTATGGATGGAAATATTATAAAAATTTAAAGGAGGAAGGCATAGATCACGAGGTTGTCAATCACTCTGCGGAATTTGTTTCATCACAAGATCCGTCAATTCACACGCAGAACAAGGGAACACTGAGGAATCTGTGAAAGTCAATTAAAGAAGAGGAGAGCCTAGCAATAGAGGTGTACTTTAATTATTTCAGTACATGTATTTCCACCATTTGAAACTAGCAGAAAAAGTAACGCATTCATACTTTACCGATATTTTTGAAAAACATCACAAGACTGTATCCAGGAAATGGAAAAAAAAGGTCTCACGCCTGTATCTTATACGACACCTGGCTTCCTTCCTCAAGAGACATCTGATTCATAACTACAACACACTAAATAAAACTAATATTGACATTCCAAGTTGTCACTCAGGTAAGACCCTGGACAGTTTTTCGAAAGCTGCCCTGAAGATGTTCAGCCATCATCCACGAGATTTTCGAACATTATGATCGAGGATGTTCAGAAATAGCCTAACGCGTCTGCTCGAGCAACAGCCATTATATCCAGTGAATGAGTTTATCCTCTACTAGTGAAGTCACAAAGTGGTCATGACCTAATAGTGCTGTTTATAACCATATTTATGAAAGTGTACTGTAGTATTTCTTCTCATATCTTTGTTTTAGTTCTAACAGTGGTTGTAATACATAATCGCTATGTTGTGACGCAATCTGTCTGCCCATGGCCGATGAACGATGTCGACATGGTAATAAAGGTAATGCAAATGACCCAGGAACCAGCAATCAGTAACATCTTTCACCGACATCAATTATTACATGTGTCATTGAAAACAAAATAGACATTGCTTATCAACAAGATAAACTATTTCAAAATCGTCTTTCTATTTACATAAGTGCAGTTTCACATACCGGTATGTAAGTATTTTGTTCCTTACGGGTCACAAAAGTGCAACTTCATTTACATTCGTCTTTTGTCCATCGTGCATCGCTCGATTTCCAATGGTTCTAGGAAATTTCTGGGGGTTATATTTAGTAGCATATTTTATCATTTTGGATGCTGTTATCCTAGATTCAGCTTCGGACTTTAAACTTATCTAAAGAAACGCAACACTCCACTTCTTTTCACTAGTCACTCAAATCCGGAGAGACTCTCTTCCCACCCGAAGCGACACACATCGTTGGTACCGACATGAGCAACCACCCACAGTTGGCTGCAACCTGTCCCCTTCATGGCATCCAGAAGGACCCGTTCCACATCTGGAACGACTCCCGTCGGTATGCACATGGAGTGCACATTGGCTTTCTTCCCTCCTTACTGGCCAAATCCCTAAGGGACCCACTTAACATTGGAGCTTCCTTCTACAAGCAATCCCACCCTCCGAGATTGCCCGGATCTTGCTAAATGAGAGATGACCACAGGACGTGTGGCACCATCCGGCTCAGGAACACTGTCCATCTCCGACAGCGCCTCAAACCTGTTTGTAAGACGAACCGGGGGAGCCTCACGATCGGTTCCCCAGAATGTCTTACACCGTCCGCCATGCGCTGGGGGACCTCCCAATCCATCACGGTCGGGGACACATATAATGTTCAAATGTTTGTTAAGCTTATGGGACTTAACTACGGGGTCATCAGTCCCTAAACTTACAAACTACTTACGAACTAGGATGGCACAAATATCCATGCCCGAGGGGGGATTCGAACCCCCGACCGTAGTGGCCGTGCTGACCGTGACTGGAGCGCCTCAGTCACCTCGGCCACCGCGGCCGGCGGACACATATAGTGTGTGTGTGTGCATGCATATGTGTGTGGGTGGGTGTGTTTGTTTACCTATCCTTTTTCCTGAAAGGTAAGGCTCCTCTTCCAGGATTGGAATGACTCCTCACCCACTCCTTTAAACCCGCATCCTTTCCTTTTCCATCTCCTTCCCTGCTCTTTGTCTGAAGAAGCAACAAATGGTTACAAAAGCTTAGTTTTGTGTGTGTGTGTGTGTGTGTGTGTGTGTGTGTGTGTGTGTGTTTATTTGTGTATCAACGAACCAGTGTCTTTTCACCTCTCACCTTTCACCTGGTAATTCCAACTTTCTTTACTTTTTATAAATACATATTCTTTTGGGGTGGGCTTATTTTGCCACTCGATTTCTGTCTCCAGAATAGATGTTGCTTTTCATAGAACATATTTTTGTTGTCAGAATACATAAAAGGTGTGAGTATAAAACGTACGTCAACAACAGGCTTGAGGTGTGTCACAGAAGACACGTGCAATTTATAAATTTGACCAACAGCCTATCTTCAAAACATACTTTTTTTTTGTTTTTCTCCCCCTCCCCCGTCACCTCTAGCAAAGCATTGCTGGAACAACCTGTGAGAAACTGTAATTAAAGGAAGTGGAAGTAGTGTTGCATAATCTGAACCTCACAGGTATTTCGTCACATCTGCTTGAGTGTAGTTTATTTTCTATTCCGCGAGCACATTTCGCAAAGCATGCGTGTTCAGCATCCTCCCATCCCCTCGCCACCCACCCTTTTCTCTCTCTCTCTCTCTCTCTCTCTCTCTCTCTCTCTCTCTCTCTCTCTCTCTTTCCTTCCCTCCTCTCTTTACTTTGGTCTTCCTCTTTCTACCAATTAAAACGCCTTTCTTTTACTATTTCTTTTTAAAGGTAACGTGTGCGTAAATGCATGTGATTCCTTATTGACATTTGGAGCCGTAATATCGTCGAATAAAGCGAAACATATGTTATTGAATTATGTCAGAGAGAGAAGTTATTACAAATTAATTTTCAATTAAGGATAAATATTTTTTTCTATTTTTAATTAAATACGACTACAGACATTTCAGCAGTGACCCATTAAGAATATTCTAACAGGGAGAACTTCGATTACTTTCTATTACGAATATTAGTTGTATAAAGGAAAAGGAAATGTTACGGGAAACAACTACAGGTAGACGTATTACTTCTGACTGTTTACAACACCCAATTTTACATATTAAATATCATGACGAAAAAGACGATGGCAGCTACTCTGACACGGCAAACGAAGAAAACCACTTAGAACCTTCGTGTATTATTTTCACTATAAATACATAATATACAATCTTTTTCTTCCAACGCTAGGCTCAGGGGGAGAGAAAGCTAGCATCAGGCGTAGAGAAACAATGTACATCTCGTTTGTATCTTCTGGTAAAACAATAGAATCTTCTTCTGTCCTACCATTTTTCGCATTACTTGGGGTCTGCTCGTCCGCTACGTCTGCTCCACAGAGCACTGTTGTGGACGTCTTCAGGACTGAGATCCGCATCGCACATGTCCTCCTTTATGTTGTCCCTCCACCTCTTGAGCGGTCTACCACGGGGTCGGCGTCCCCCTGGCTCGAATTGGAGAGCTGTTTGTAGCAATAAATCCGCACTCTTTCCTCATGACTTGGCCGTACCACCCAAGACGAGCCTCTCATGCCTTCTCTGTGGTTGAGACTACACCAGGCCTTTGGCGGACACAGTTATTTGTTGCATGGTCGTAGCGAGTCAATCCAAAGGAACCATCGCAACATTTTCATTTCCATTGTTTGGAGAGCCTGACCCTGTTTTCTCGTTAAAGGTCGACATTGTATCCTGTGCACGCAGGATGCCATGCTGCCATGCTGCATTTACTCTCGTCCGGATGTCCATGATGGAATCATTCGAACATGTTATCATAGATCCAAGGTATTTGAACTCGCTTTTGTTCAAATCCTGGCCGTCGATACTGATGATTCCGCTGGTTTTAGAACTGCTTTCCAAATAACTCGCCTTGTGGAGATTCAGGCGCATGCCATTCTCTGCTAGTCTATCATTCCAAGTTCGGCTGTGATGTTGAAGTTCCTTACGGGTTTTCAGTGTCAGTACGTCATCGTCGACACAGAGAAGCGTCCAGCGCTGAAAGGTCCGTATGTTGTTGTGGTCTTCAGTCCGGAGACTGGTTTGATGCAGCTCTCCACAATACCCTATCCTGAGCAAGCCTCTTCATCTCCACATAAGAACGACAACCTACATCTGTCTGAATCTGCTTACTGTATCTATCTCTTGGACTTCCCCTGCGATTTTTTCCCCACACACTTCCCTCCAACGCTAAATTCACAATTCCTTGATGTCTAAGAAGGTGTCCTACCAATCTATCCCTTCTTTTAGTCAAGGTATGCCAGAAATTCCTTTTCTCCCCTATTCTGTTCATTACCTCCTCATTAGTTACACGATCCACCCACCTAATCTTCAGCATTCTTCTGTAGCACCATATTTCAAAAGCCTCAATCCTCTTCCTGTCCGCACTGTTTATCGTCCATGTCTCACTCCCATACAGGGCAACACTTCATACAAATGCCTTCAGAAAGGACTTCCTTAGGTTTAAATCAATATTCGATGTTAACAAACTTCTCTTTTTCAAGAACGCTTTTCTACCCATTGCCATTCTGCATTTTATATCCTCTGTATTGCGACCATCATTTGTTATTTTACTGCCCAAGTAACAAAACTCATCTACCTCCTTTATTGCTTTAGGTCCGCATATCGGCTGGTATTGTGTCCATGCAGAGGATGAATAGTAGCGGAGAGAGGGCTGAACCCCAATGATCACCAACGGTGATTTTAAAAGGTGGAGAGACTGCAGCAGGGTACCGGTCTACACATTTTACATCTCGATAGAGAGAGACCTGCCAGGCGTCGTTAACGTATTGTTGCAGAACGGCGCCAACAGCTGACGGCTCGCGTCAACTACAAGAGCAAGAGGTGCGTCTAACACGGGATGTGCTAATAGTGCCGCTTCAGCTACACTCTTTTTACTTGCTTCGAACGCATCTATCATTGTTTGCGTCCACAATAATGATGCCTTGCCTTTAGTTTTTGGCCCTGCTAGTGCTGCCGTCACTTACATTTCTGGTACTCTGGTTAAACAATAGTATGGCAACAAAAAATCCACAGATACTAAGATATTATAAGTACGGTGGACGACGGTTAATACTATGCTTTCGGTGTAGTAAGCGATGTTAAATACTGTCTTATACACTCCTCGCCATTAAAATTGCTACAGAAGCGAAATTTAACCGACAGGAAGAAGATGCTGTGATATGCAAACGATTAGCTTTTCAGTGCATTTACACAAAGTTGGCGCCGGTGGCGATGCCTACAACGTGCTGACACGAGGAAAGTTTCCAACCGATTTCTCATACACAAACAGCAGTTAACTGGCGTTGTCTGGTGAAACGTTGTTGTGATGCCTCGTGTAAGGAGGAGAAATGCGTACCATCACGTTTCCGACTTTGATAAAGGTCGGATTGTAGCCTATCGCGATTGCGGTTTATCGTATCGCGACATTGCTGCTCGTATTGGTCGCGATCGAATGACTGTTACCAGAATGTGGATTCGGTGGGTTAAGGAGGGCAATACAGAACGCCGTGATGGATCAAATGTTCAAATGTTTGTTAAGCTTATGGGACTTAACTACGGGGTCATCAGTCCCTAAACTTACAAACTACTTATGAACTACCTTATACTAAAGACGGCACAAATATCCATACCCGAGGGGGGATTCGAACCCCCGACCGTAGTGGCCTGCAGACCATGACTGAAGCGCCTCAGTCTCCTCGGCCACCGCAGCCGGCGTGCTGGATCCAACGGCCTCGTACCACTAGCAGTCGAGATGACAAGCATCTTATCCGCATTGCTGTAACGGATCGAGCAGCCACGTCTCGTACCTTGAGTCAACAGATGGGGACGTTTTCAAGACAACATCCATCTGCACGAACGTCGTTTGCAGCAGCATGGACTATCAGCTCGGAGACCATGGCTGCGGTTACCCTTGACGCTGCAACACAGACAGGAGAGCCTGCGATGGTGTACGCAACGACGAACCTGGGTGCACGAATGGCAAAACGTCATTTTTTCTGATGAATCCAGATTCTGTTTACAGCATCATGATGGTCGCATCCATGTTTGGCGACATTATGGTGAACGCACAATGGTAGCGTGTATTCGTCATCGCCATACTGGCGTATCACCTGGCGTGATGGTATGCCATGCCATTGGTTAAATGTCTCGGTTACCTCTTGTTCGCATTGACGGCACTTTGAACAGTGGCCGTTACATTTCAGATGTGCTACGACCCGTGGCCCTACCCTTCATTCCATCCCTGTGAAACCCTACATTTCAGCAGGATAATGCACGACCGCACGTTGCAGGTCTTGTGCGGGCCTTTCTGGACTGCTGCTCTGGCCAGATCTCTCATCAACTGAAAAGGTCTGGTGGATGGTGGCCCAGCAACTGTCTTGTCGCAATACGCCAGTCACTACTCTTGATGAACTGTGGTATCGTGTTGACGCTGCATGGGCATCTGTACCTATACATGCCATACAATCTCTGTTTGACTCAATGCCCGGGCATATCAAGGCCGCTATTACAGCCAGAGTTGGTTGTTCTGGTTACTGATTTTTCAGGACCTATGCACCCAAATTGCGTGCAAATGTAATCAGATGTCATTTCTGGTATATTTGTCGAATGAAAACCCATTTATCATCTGCATTTCTTTGTGGTGTAGCAGTTTTAACGGTTTTAATGGTGCGTACACAGTGAAATACACAAATGTAATACTTGTATAAAATAAATGTGAATGTCTGTTCGGTGTACGCTTATCACGTTTGAATGACAAGACGCAGAGACTTAAATATTTGTACAGTTACTAATTTATACCTGAGGAAGGTTTTAGGCACGGTTATATAGGGATCTGATAGATATTTAGTAATTTGAAGAATATAACGCGAAAATTGCATTTACTCTTTGAAAATGGTTTTATTGGTTGCATTGTTGGTTAAGGGTTAATAATGATAAAAGGTTGGAGTATATTGGGATGGAAAATTATCGGTGTATATAAAATTCTGCGTGTGTGTGTGTGTGTGTGTGTGTGAGTGTGAGTGTTAATATTTCGCTCTGCAGCGAAAACTACAGAACGCAAACGATTGGTATCCCGTTGTACACCATAGTGGTTCCAGGCCGATAGCTATAACGGGGTGGAAGATATGGTGGTTGAAAGTCGTCAAATTATAAAAGGAAATCGGACTGAAGGCCAGCGATGACGTTTGCGACTCTATAGCAAGCAGGTTACGTTCAGCGAAACGGGATGCCAAAGAGCATATCTTTGGTCTATGCGTGCTACAATGTCTTCAGCTCTTTCTCTGCATACGATAAGCATACGAATAAGGAAATATAAGAATAAATAAATAAAGCGGTAAAAAGATTTTTTTAAATAGATCTCTTTTAAAAAATCGATTTGTTGTTTCGCGCATTACATTAAGTGATCGATCGGTGATATTATTACAGTCGTTATTGTTGAATTTCGTGATTGGATTCTTCGAAATGAGTGCCTTTTTACGTATGATTTCTTATTTCTTATATATTCTCTGATAAATGTAACATTTTTTTTAGAAAAAAGGAGATAGCCAGAAAGAGAGTGGCTAGGAAAAGTACTAACTCAAGGCTCCAATAAATAAATAAATACCCGGGCAACGCCGGGTTTTCAGCTAGTACTTCGGGAATTAGTTGGTGAGTTTCCTTCTGGTGGGACTATTTGTTTATTTAACAGTCCCCCTTGCATACTCACGCAGCCCGCTCTTCCCCGGGGAGTGGAAGTATTTATTGAGTTAAGCAGCTCCCCAGGAGTCGCTACAGCAGTACTCACGCGGCCGGCTCTTCCCCGGTGAGCACGACGGCGGCGAGGCTGGGCACGGTCCCACTGCGCAGGTTCCCCGGCCGGCAGCTGGTCAGCTCTGGCAACAGCGCCTGCAGCCGGTCGTAGCCGCTAGCTGTGGCCACCAGACCGCGCACCCCCACCTGAAACCAGCCGACCCAACCCTGCTGCTCAAAGAATGCACGTGCATTTCCATTTATTAGTTCCCTGTAGTATTGAATGCGGGCGACTAGTCTCGGTAGCATTTTATTTGACTAACTAGCTTAAACCCGCGGCTCCGCTCGCTTGTTGGTTGATTACGACAGATAAGCTATCTTTCAGTACTGTGCTATGAGGTTTTTATTTTGAAGGATGAAATGGAATACAATACCTTCTTTAGAAACAAACATTTTTAATCCACATTATCAGGAAAGTAAGTAGTGTAGAATCAAATCACACGTAAAAATGAACTCGTTTCGAAGAATCCAATCACGAAATTCAACAATTGTAGAAAGATATAAAAAAGCCAAGATCGCTGATCATCAATTTTTATTTACTACGACCGGTTTCGCTGAACTATGTCAGCATCATCTGGTCAAAGAAAATCATTTTTCAAGGCCATTATCTTGTAATGTCAATCAGTTGTTATATAACAATTTACAGTGCATAGGTGCACTATGTCATTACAATAAAACATACTTACCACAGTGAGTGACAATAGCAAACTCATTGTCATTGTCATTGTGATCATTATGTTTTATTATAATGGCATAGTGCACCTATGCACTGTAAATTGTTATATAACAACTGATTGACATTACAAGATAATGGCCTTGTAAAATGATTTTATTTGACCAGATGATGCTGACATAGTTCAGCGAAACCGGTCGTAGTAAATAAAAATTGGTGATCAGCGATCTTGGCTTTTTTATATCTTTCTATAATATCATAATTCGATCGCCACCTAGAACGTAAACCAACTCAAATTCAACAACAATGATGGTAACAATATCACAAATCGATCACTTGACGTATTGCGCGAAACGTCAAATCGATTTTTTTTTAAAGAGATGTATTAAAAAATTTCTTTTTCTGCTTTCTTTAATTATTCTTATATTTCCTTTTTCGTATGGTTATCCTTACAGAGAAAGAGCTGAAGACATTGTAGCATGCATAGACCAAAGATATCGTCTGTGGCATCATGTTTCGCTGTATGTAACCTCCTTGCTATAGAGTCGCAAACGTTATCGCTGGCCTTCAGTCCGAATTCTTTTTTATAATTTGACGACTTTCAACCACCATATCTTCCACCCCCTTATAGCTATCGCCATGGAACTTCTATGGTGTACAACGGGAGACTTCGGACAACAATTACACACAGACCATTCGTTAGCGTTCTGTAGTTTTCGCTGCAGAGCGAAATATTAACACACACACACACACACGAAGAATTTTATATGCACCGATAACTTTCCATTCCAATAGACACCACCCTTTTATCATTATCAAACCCCAAGCAACAATGCAATCAATAAAACCATTTTCAAAGAGTAAATATAATTTTCAAAGAGTAATTATTGTTCCGCATTTCGCGTTATATTCTTCAAATTACTAAATATTTATCAGATCGCTATAAAAGCCTTCCTCAGGTACAAATTAGTAACTGTACAAATATTTAAATCTCTGCGTCATGTCGTTCGGTCGTGATAAGCTCACACCAAACGGACATTCACATTAATAATATATATATATATATATATATATATATATATATATATATATATATATATATATATATATGATCGCCATAAAACCGTACCTAAAGCCTTCCCCGTGTAGACATTAGAAACTGTACAAATTTTTAGCTCTTTATGTCTTGTGGTTCAGATGTGATAAACGTACACTGAACAGACATTCACATTTATAGATATAGATTACCAATGAATAGACTAACAAGGGGAACACCAAGTACGGTACCAACGAATTTTGATGAGTCGCAGGTATACTGTGCGGGAACTCCTCCAGACCACCAAGGTAAAAGGATTTGTTCCAATGCGCCTTAGTTTCCACGAAAATCGCGATCAAGTGCAGCGCGTAACAGCTATACCTGTACTGAGTCATCAGGTGCACATGAGCCAGCGTGGTGTAATTAGCAAGGTGTGTTCGACTGTCACGCATACGACCCGAGTTCAAATCCTGCTCGGATATATTTTTACACTTGTCCAGCGGTTGACTGTGTATAATTATGTTCTTTATTTCTTACTGCAAAGATAAGATTATATCAGGTAATTACAGTTACATGTGAACGATATGCTACGAATGACTACCCGCCTGGCCCCAGCATAATAACCCGCTGGTACGCGTCAAGTGGACACACTGCATTCGACGGTGTAACAACACTGGGGCCGGGGACTGTAAACGCAGCTAGCAAATGTTACAGCTGATAACTACAGACGATTTACTGATCTCTCAGTCGCCGTAAAAGTATACATCAAAATAAGGAATAAAATAATCGTGCGCAATACATAATGAGCAATTAACATAAGCTCTAATCATGACCCATTTCTCAAGCATTAACATAAGAGTGGCTATTAAAGCATATAATTATGCACAATCAATCGTCGGACAAGTGGAAAAGAAGTTGGTTCCAAGCAGGATTTGACCTCGGGTCATATGTGCGGAAGGCTAGCGCCTTGCTAATTACTCCACACTGGCTCACGTGCACCTGATGACACAGTACAGGTATAGGTGTTACGCGCTGGACTTTGATCGCGATTTTCGTGGAAACTAAGGCGCATTGGAACAAATCCTTTCAGCTTGGTGGTCTGGAGGAGTTCCCGCACAATATCCCTGCGACTCATCAAAATTCGTTGGTACCGTACTTGGTGTTCCCCTTGTAAGTCACGGTATTCTTATTTGCACCTAACACTGCTGCCACATATGTAAGCATTGCAACAAAATATCAACTTGAAAACCATCCGTCTACATACCTTGCCAGGACATAGGAGTTTGTCAACTTTGACTTATTTTTCGGATGGATTCATCTTTAAATGAAGGTAAGACAAATTAATTGTAATGTTGAATGTGCAGGACTAAAGATTTCAGATCTCTTTAGAGAGGTGTTTTTTTTCCTTAAAATCACAAACCTAAAGCACACATTAAAAGTGTGTGTTAGAACAATTTTCACAAAAATATTCAAATGATGGAAGTTACTGAAGAGAAACTATCACATCTGCTTAATGTCCTGTACGGCCCTGTGAGCACACATAAGTGCCGCAACACTACGTGGCTTGGCTACAGTAAGGTAGAGTCAACAATCTGAAGATTGGTTTGAACACCACGGTGCTTTACTAGACATGGTCCTGTTTGGAGGTGGTATCCCGTTGCCTTCTCCGACCTTCTAACTGACTTACCCAGCCAGTTATACGAGGTGCATTCAAGTTCTAAGGACTCCGATTTTTTTTTCTAATTAACTACTCACCCGAAATCGATTAAACTGGCGTTACTTCTCGACGTAATCGGCCTGCAGACGTACACATTTTTCACAGCGCTGATGCCATGATTCCATGTCAGCGGCGAAGGCTTCTTTAGGAGTCTGTTTTGACCACTGGAAAATCGCTGAGGCAATAGCAGCACGGCTTGTGAATGTGCTGCCACGGAGAGTGTCATTGATAGAAAAAGCCAAAAGTCACTAGGAGCCAGGTCAGGTGAGTAGGGAACATGAGGAATCACTTCAAAGTTGTTATCACGAAGAAACTGTTGCGTAACGTTAGCTCGACGTGCGGGTGCGTTGTCTTGATGAAACAGCACATGCGCAGCCCTTACCGGACGTTTTTGATGCAGTGCAGTGCCATCATTTCTTCTTCAAAACATTTTCGTAGGATGAACCTGTTACCGTAGTGCCCTTTGGAACGCAATGGGTAAGGATTACGCCCTTGCTGTCGCAGAACATGGACACCATCATTTTTTCAGCAGTGGCGGTTACCCGAAATGTTTTTGGTGGCGGTGAATCTGTGTGCTTCCATTGAGCTAACTGGCGCTTTGTTTCTGGGTTGAAAAATGACATCCATGTCTCATCCATTGTCACGACCAATGAAAAGAACGTCCCATTCATGCTTTCGTTGCGCGTGAACATTGCTTGGCAACATGCCACATGGGCAGCCTTGTGATCGTACGTCAGCATTCGTGGCACCCACCTGGATGACACTTTTCGCACTTTCAGGTCGTCATGCAGGATTGTGTGCACAGAACCTACAGAAATGCCAACTCTGGAGGCGATCTGTTCAACAGTCATTCGGCGATCCCCCAAAACAATTCTCTCCACTTTCTCGATCATGTCGTCAGACCGGCTTGTGCGAGCCCGAGATTGTTTTGGTTTGTTGTCACACGATGTTCTGCCTTCATTAAACTGTCGCACCCATGAACGCACTTTCGACACATCCATTATTACATCACCACATGTCTCCTTCAACTGTCGATGAATTTCAATTGGTGTCACACCACGCAAAATCAGAAAACGAATGATTGCACGCTGTTCAAGTAAGGAAAACGTCGCCATTTTAAGTATCTAAAACAGTTCTCATTCTCGCCGCTGGCGGTAAAATTCCACTTGCCGTATGGTGCTGCCATCTCTTTGACGTATTGACAATGAACGGGGCCTCATTTTAAAACAATGCGCATGTTTCTATCTCTTTCCAGTGCGGAGAAAAAATAGGAAGCCTTAGAACTTGAATGCACCTCGTAGGGGGACGTACAGTTTAACGTGGGTTCCGAACCACGGTGCTACTCGATATTTTTCACATCAGAGGTGAAAGAAGTGGAATATGACAAATAAAAGTCCTAGGACCTGGCACTCTACCACTGTGCAACCGAGCCAATGTGATTAGTCTAGTCGATATCATTTTGTGCACGCCACACATACTTGTGCGGTGGTGCCCAGTAGGGATGGCGGTTATTGCTGAAACAACCAGTTTTCGGTTATAACGGTTCTTTTCATCTCCAGTTTAACTGCATTGTAAAAATTGCTCAAGATAACCGGTTTTTTAAACAACCGGTTTTCGGTTTTTTTATTGCTATTATTTCCAATAGTGTTCGACCGAAACATATTTTGCGCCCGAAACAGAAACCGTAATCAAATTTTCGGATCTTCTAGTTTCGGCCGAAACCGAAACTTACGAAATTTAGTTAAAAATTTAGGTACATTTACGTTATACGACAAGGCACTAGTCTTCCCATATTGTGCAAGATCCCCTCCCAATACTACGCCTTCTTGACAGTGTGTAAGCCTAGCCAGGAGTCCGTAGAAGACGATATACGAAGCATACAGATTTACTGGCCTAGTATTTCCATCTGGCAGTTGTGAGTATTGATCCAACCACTCCGTAAGTTGGACTAGTGAATCAGCGAATACGAATTTACAGTCAGTAAATGGACTTCAGTCAGTGCTGCAGAACTATTTCGAAAAATAAAGTCACAGTTCCGACTAACAGTATGATTGTTGTCAGTGTAAATTTAAGCAAATTGAACTAGGAAAGCTGTGTACCACATGATCAAAGAATGTTCAAATGGGTGTTACTTCATATGAGACCTAACTGCTTAGGTCATCGGTCCCTAGACTTAAAAACTACTTAATCTAACTTAAAGTAATATACGCTAAGGACAACATACACACCCATGACCGAGGGTGGAGGTAGGACTCGAACCTCCGATTGGAGCAGACGCACAGTACGTAACATGGAGCCTCAGACTGCACGGCTACCTCGCGAGGCACCACATGATGAAAGTTACCTAAACCCATATTGGTTTTTAAAAAAGCCCCTCGCTTTCAAGGGATCGTCGTCGTCTGATAGGCCACGCCACAGGGCAACAGGTGCATCGATGCCTCAGTAGCTGCACCAGTTCTTAATTGCACGCGTTTGTCGCGCGTTTCTGACTGCCGGGATTCTTCTTAAATTATCACTCATCGCTTTTCTTAGTTACTGCGATGACCTAATATTTCACAGCAGTGGAAATTTAGGAATAGCCCTAAATATTAGGGTCTACTAGTCTTATTTTTTCAAATTATTTACAAAAAACACTACTACAACAAGTACTCGAACTGGTTTTTTTACCCGGTTCTTGTCAATAACTAAAAATAACGGTTACAACTGACACCAAATAAATTCCGACAAAAAGGGTTATCCAAAGCTAAAATACCGGTATCGGTTTTAACCGGTCGGTTTTTCCCATCCCTAGTATCCAGTATCTCGGAGGATGCCTTGGCGAGCCGGCCGCGGTGGCCGAGGGGACTGAGGCGCTCCAGTCACAGTCTGCTCGGCACTACGGTTGGGGGTTCGAATCCCCCCTCGGGCATGGATATTTGTGGCGTCCTTAGTGTTAGCTAGTTTGTAAGTTTAGGGACTGATGACCCCGTAGTTAAGCCCCATAAGCTGTACAAACACTTTGTTACCTTGGCGAGGCAGTGTCCCAGCTCGGCGGCCTGGTAGCCCGGGTTGAGGCAGACGAGCGGCAGGCCCGCCCTGGCGGCGGCCAGCGCCGTCACGTACCACTCCAGGCAGTTGCCGCCCCACAGGCCCAGACGGTCGCCGCGGCTCAGGCCCGCAGACGTCAACCCTGCAGCCAGGCGGTCCACCTGCAGCCGCACACACACTACTGACTGGGCAGAATGGACTCTCTGATTTGACAGGCGAATTGTAAAAGAACAGACAAAAATATTAAACACTACCTGAAAACCCGGCGTTGCCCGGGTATTTATTTGTTTATTCCTGCCATTTTTAAGATATATATTCATTTGTATAAGACCTATTTGAAGGTTTATTTTTCGTGAAAAAATTTGAAACTTTTGTGTCCCAGCCTCGTCGCCGCTTTTGTGTCTCGTTTCCGTCGTAGGTGTCGGTGGCCGAGTAGGAAGACCGACACAGGAATAAAGGACGCACGCTTGTGCAGGTACGAAGGTGAGCAGCCAGTGGGACATCAGAAACTAGAAACACTAGAGTAAATTAGAACGAGATATATATTGCACAGAATTTATACAATACTTACCTTTTACATAGTTCAGTACGGCAGAATGCTGATACATAGTTGAGGCCTGCCTAGTGCCTATCCGATAGCCAAGTCTTCACTGGTGCCTATCTGATTCCGAAGTGTTCGCTGGTTCCTATCTTAGTCCCAAGTGAACGATGTCGTTCAGCGGTGGCCACGAGCGGAGTTGCAGCAGAGGGCGCTCGTGCCTGACGTCATAAGAACGCCGCGCCGTGCGTGCATGGCAGCGCGCGGCGAAAGTAGGTGGCGCGCACTTTGGTCTTGTGCGACTCCACAGCAACCAGCTGCCTTTTTGGAAGTTTTTTATTTACTCCAGAACTAGCTTTCGAGCCACTGCAGGCTCATCTTCAGTGGATTTTTTACAGGAACATTTATCTTCCGCTAAGTGTAGGTTATGCTGTCGTGTTGGTTCTGGTGACATAACTGAGCTTTAGTAAGTGAGAACACAATAAACCGGATTCATTCCTACCATCAATGGCGACATTGTCCCACTCCCACGCCACACCCTACCCTGTAGCAACACCACCCCTGATGTCGTCATTGTCTCTCCCAATCTCCTTGGGCGCATCACCGCCGACGTTCTTGACCCCATAGGCAGTGATCACGACCCTGTTCTCCTTACCCTCAAACACAATGCCCATCGCCCACAGAATCCTCGCCCACCTCCACCTCCTAAACTCGTCCATGACTACTCCCGAGCAGACTGGGATGCCTTTCGCCTCTCCATCACCCATCAGGTCAAAAGCCACCATCTCCCCCTACACTCTCCCGATGATATCGACCAAGCCGCCTCCTTCCTTCAGCAGACCTTGTCTGATGCTATCCATTCGCACATCCCTACCAAAGCTGTCCAGCCGCACCGTCCCACACTCCCTCCACAGGCTGTCCTCCTTCTGCGGGAATCCCGCCGCCTGTACCGCTCCTTCCTGCGAACCCGTGACCGGGATACACTCCTCCGCCATCGGCAACTCCAGCGACACGTGCGCAGCCTCCTGACTGCCAAAAAACGCCGGGACTGGCATCAGACAGTGACACGGCTTAATGCCCACCTCCCAATCAACTCGTCTCGGTATTGGAACGCCTTCCACCGCCTCACTGGATCGAAACCTATGCCCACATACCCTCTCCTCCACCTTGACCAGCCCCTTCCTGATAATGCCAGTAAGGCTAACCATTTTGCCTCTTTCCTCTCTGATGTATTCTCCATCCCTGACAATCCTAACTTTGATTATTCCTTGTTCCCAGATGTCCATGAAAAAACCGATGTCACCATCCCACCCCTGGCTCCTGGCTTCCATTACCTGGACCACATCCCCCATCGGACATTAACACCCCCATCACTGCACACGACATACAATTGATACTGCGCACCAAACGAAACACAGCTCCCGGCCACGATCGCATCACATACCGCCACCTCAAAGAATGTCCCCTCCCTTTCCTCACCACTCTTGCTTCCCTCTATACCACCATCCTCTACACTGGCTGCTACCTCCGCCTGTGGAAAATCTCCCGAGTCCTCATGTTCCTAAAACCCAACAAACCCACCTCTGATGCCTCCTCCTACCGCCCGATTTGCCTCACCCCAGTATTCAGCAAGGTCTTCGAATCCATTCTGTCCCGTCGCATCCATCACCACCTCCACCTCCACTGCCTTCTCCCAGACGCCCAATGTGGCTTTCGTCCTTCCTTCTCCACTGACGACCAACTCCTTCGACTTACGCAACTCCTTTCCCTCCAGCTAAATTCCCGTCGTGCCGCCATCTTTGTGTCCTTAGACCTCAAACGGGCCTACGATCGGGTCTGGCACTCTGGCCTGCTCTTCAAACTCCAAACCTATGCTCTTCCCATCAACCTCGTCCGGGTCATTGCCTCCTTCCTCTCCGACCGCCCCACCTATGTTACCGTCCACAACACCGACTCCCGTCTTTTATCCCTCTGCTGGTGTGCCCCAAGGCTCTGTCCTTTCTCCCCTCCTGTACCTCCTGTATACCTCGGATATGCCTAAGCCTGCCCCTCCCGTACACCTTTTCCAATATGCTGACGACACCGCTTTCCTTGCCTTAGCTCCCACCCTTGCCCGTTCCAACCGCCTGCTCCAAGAACACCTTGACCTCTTTGCCGCTTGGTGCAACCAGTGGCTCCTGTCTATAAATCCTACCAAAACCCAGGCGATCATCGTAGGTCGTACAACCCCTTCCTTCCGTCCCCGAGATTTTTATCTGACCCTCCATAACCGTCCCATTCGTCTCACCCCTACCCTAAAGTACCTAGGCCTCACTATTGATCGCACCCTCTCCTGGACTCCCCATCTACGGGCTATCCAAGAAAAAGCCCGCTCCCGCCTCTGCCTCCTCAAACTCCTTGTTGGCCAAACATGGGGCCTCAACCCTTCTACCATCCTCTATACCTACAAATCCCTCATCCGCCCAGTCCTCTGTGTCGCCCATCCCGCCTGGATCTCCGCTCCCCCATCCTTCCACAAATCTCTGGAGATACTGGAACACCATGCCCTCTGCCTCGCCTTCCGTATCCCACTTTATCCCCCTTCCCCCACGCGGATCCTCTATGATCTCATTACTTTCCCCAGACTCGTTCTGTTTATTGAAAATCTCCGCCTCCATTACATATCCCGCAAATAAGATCCGCCTAATCCTCTAGTCCATCCCCTCCTCTCTGCACCTGGTACATTGCCGTGCCTCCACCACTGTATTCCCCCTGCTCTCCACTTGTCCACCCTCCGGATCCTTTCCCGTGGCAACTTCCGTACCCTCCCCCTCCCGGATGATGCCCTCCGACCTGACATCTACCCTTCATACCAGCTTTGATCCTTCTCCTTGCTCCCTCTCCCCCTTCTCTCCCTGAGGGCCCCGACTATCCCTCCCTTCCTGTCCCTTCTCCCCTCCTCTGTCCCTCCGGATCCTCCTCTTACCGCCCCCCCTATCCTTCTTCCCCGTGGCTTCCTGGGACATCATCCCCCCCGTCCCTTCCCTACCGGCTCTGTGGCTCCTCTCCACCCTCTCCCTCTCCTTTCATCCCCTTTTCCCCCCACACCACATCTTCAATGCTGTCAGTGCCCCACCATCTATGGAACCTCCTTTGTGCTTCGACAAGTGTGGTGTGTTTTAGTTTAAATTGTTTTATCTTACAACAGTGGACGGCCAACCCGCAGCCGACACCGTCAGTTTTAACTTGTGTATCTCTGGAAGTGTGTGTTGTGTTTTTTGTTTTAACTCCAAATAGCGGACGGTCTCACCATGGCCGCCGCCCTATGCTCATTTTAATTGTGTGTGTGCGCCACTGACATTCGAGTAACTGTTTTTATTCACCACTTTCGCCATTCCAAGTGTTTTATGTCACCACTGTTTCCTCCATTTTATGTATTTTGTTTTATCTCCATTTTAAATCTCCATTTTCTGTCTGTATTACCTCCAAAATTTTATCTCCTTTGTGTTTTTATGTTCTCCGCTCACAAATTTTATTTCTGTAGGCCGAAGAGCGCCAGTGAGCGCTGCCGGCCTGCCCCTTTTTTAGGGGAATTGAAACGACAATAAAGAAAAAAAAATAAACCGGAATTAAACGTATTGTAATTTTATGTGCTTACTGTGTTCTTATTGTAGGTGTAACGAAGATGTGCATTGGGCACTTATGTTTTATAACACATGTGAACATTTTTGCTACACTTAGTGTTACACATTACAACATATAAACACTGAATTTGTAATGTGTAACGCTAAGTGTAGCAAAAATGTTCACATGTCTTATAAAACATAAGTGCCCAATGCACATCTTGGTTACACCTACAATAAGAACACAGTAAGCACATAAAATTACAATACGTTTAATTCCGGTTTATTGTGTTATCGCTTACTAAAGCTCAGTTATGTCACCAGAACCAACATGACAGCATAATATACACTTAGCGGAAGATAAATGTTCCTGTAAAGTCATTCACTGATGATGAGCCTGCAGTGGCTCGAAAACTAGTTCTGGAGTAAATAAATAACTTCCAAAAAGGCAGCTGGTTGCAATTCTTTTTTTCACGAAAATAAACCTTCAATTTACGCTACAGCTGCAGTTCGTGTCCAACATGGATATTTTGAAAATAAGAGCTATTTGTCTGTAATATCTCTTGGGAATAATAATTAACAGCAAAAACTTAATAGATTAAAAAAAAGTTGGTGCATGATGGGGCGGTTTTCCATGAACTTTACTGTGTATGCGATCATATCTCATGAACTACATGTAGTACTGTCATATAATTTACAAGGTACATTCAACTATATGTGTGTATACTGTCTGTAAAATTTCCTGATGTTACAATTTGTAGTGTACAAATTATAAATTGTAACGTCAGACCGAATGCCGTAGTTTTACTCCATAAACAGCGGAAAAGTAGTAAGCGAGAAACTTTTTTCCTTTCATCATTTTGCTATGGTTGTCAGCGAGAAAAAGTTTAATGAAGGTTTGAAATTATGTTTAACACGTTCGCTGCCTTTCACGCTCTGCGCGATGATGCTAGGTGCCATTTCACGCTCTGGCGCGAGATCGTATTTTGACAGCATCTTTTCATAGTTTTGAGCCACTGAATGTTTTGGTTTTAGTTTTCAGTTTTTTTTTTTTTTTTTTTTTTTTTTTTTTTTTTTTTTTTTTTTATGGTTTTATTATTTGCATTTGTATTTTTGTGAAAACAAAACATGAACAATATAAACAGTACATACAAGGTATTTCATAAAACTTATGCTTATTTCTATATCATCAGCAATATAAGTATGAATAATATCAAAACTAAGAAGTATTTTTTATAAACTGGTAACTAATCGAAATAAAATTAAAACAATCAAAAGCTTGCTTGCTTGTTTACATAAGAATCCAATAAATCTATCATGACATCATGAGAAGCGTGTGTGGCTTGTAGCCGGTAATGCAAACGAGGAAGTCTGGACCCACGTACGTGTGCATATCACTTATACTCTTCCCTGAGTGCCTACCAGAGTATACAGCTTTATTAGACGATGCCAGTTTACAACCCATAATAGGATGCTAGGTCGCAGCACGCGCCACAGCGTGAGCGGCACCTGACTCAAGTAATGTTTACACGCGCCAGAGCGTGAACGGCAGCGAACGTGTTAAAGTTTGTTGCAAGTCGCTAAGTATTCTCATTCTCATGCAGTGTATTTTTAAAGTCTCGCCGCATTATGTGGCATTTTTTGCGATTCCTATTGTTTATGACGCTGTATCTCCTGTACCATGCGTCGTATGTGATTCATATTCCTCTGGCAATTGTTAACTTACGGTAAGGAATGTATGTACCAAGTGTGGTTGAAATCGGTCCAGTGATTTAGGAGAAAATGTGCAGCACTGTCGCTAAATGCAGAGGTTTTTCGCACATCTCATTGTTTATGACGTCATATCTCGTGAACTATTTATCGTACGTGATTCTTAAACTTTCGACGACCGTCCTCATGAATTGAAGCTTACGTGTACAAAATTACATAAAGATAGGAACAAAACTGTAGATGTGTATGCAACAAGTACAAACATACAGACACTCTGCTTTACATATTAGATAAGGAGAGACATTGCATTAAAATTTGTGCTGTGGCTAGGATTCGAGCCCGGGACTTCCTACTTACTAGGTAGGCGCTTTAGACAACTCAGCTACGACAGCATTGCAGCCAAAGTGACTACACGGACTGTCTTAAAGCACATCTCCCTCCACACCACATACTTCCATTCTGCCCCAATGTTCGCCTTGAAATGCTTTCACTGCAACGCTGTTACCTGAGTGGTCTAAAGCGCCTACCTAGAAAGTAGCAGGTCCCGGGTTCGAATCCCGGCCACAGCACAAATTTTAATTCAATGCCTCTCCTTATGTTTTATACCTTTGGTATAAAGAGACAATATTGTCTCAAGGAAATGTATAATTTTGCTGATACAAACACAAAATAATTTTAAAACGTTATTATTTCCCAAAACTACATTCAATGCCATTTTATTTTCATTTGGATTTGAAAATTATTTCAGCTAGGTTTCGCCCTTGGCGAGCGTTGCACATATGAGGAGCAACTAACTAATCAAAACGTATAATTCCCGTTGATTCAAATTTTTCAGGAGAAGCAAAAGAACTGATATCTGCCAAACTACTCAATAAAATTTTAAGCTGTTTTCACAGTTAGATCCCTTTTGAGCTACTGAACTAGAATATACCTTGCAAGAGATCAAATTATTTTTAGTTAGGTTAGAAAATCCATTTACATTTTGGACAATATACGTTTTGATCAATCGTATAGGACATTACACATTTTGATGTGTTTTTAGTAACATACCTTCATGACTTCACATTAGCTTTTATATTTGAAAATGTAATATGAGACATTCGCACTTCACATGAGTTGTATCATTTATAAAAACATAATATTAATGTTTACTTCAAGGAATGCTACAAAGCATTACAGTACTGTGAAAAATTGGACCAACACAACAATCTGTTACAAGCAGAATATTATAGGGTATAGTAAATTTACCACATTGTGTCCGTTTCAGGTTCTTCATGTAAGCAATCACAATCAATATGTTAAGTAGTGAAGCTGCTGCAAGGAACTTGTAAAGCAGACGCGAAAAAAATAGTTGTTTTTCTTTTTTCCGACGTGTGACAGTTTCCATTTCTCGTTTTGATTTCTTCTTCATTCTATTTCTTGTCCCACGATCTATACCATCTTTCCCAACAACCACACATTCTTTTTCTAAATCCATTGTGATCAATACACACAAACCACAACACTATACTGCCGCTGTGCACTGCTAACAATGATTTGGCTCAAGTAGTGTCAAACAGTGCCAGAGGCCGACGATGCAGTATAATGCTTTGAAGCATTGTAAGCCCTGACACGTGTTGAACTCGACAGTATTGCCAAATTAGACGAAAGGGAAGCAAAATGAAACGTAAATGGTCGACATTATACGTTCTGATTCATTCAGTGATGTGGACAATATACGATTGGTTTTATCTTTTCATTTTTAACATACTATTTCAGTGTTAAAATATACAAATAGATTAAATTTGAATGCAGAAGCGTGTAAAGCACATAAAATACCTCTGAAAACCATATCAAACTCAATTTTGTCCGTGGGTGGACAATATACGTTGCTCCTCATTATTGAGTCGTTCAGAAAAGTTTTCGAAAACTCTTCTCAGCATATCTTCTGATATTCCAGCGATGACATCTGTAATCGCCTCCTTGAGAGCTTCCATGGTCCTCAGTCTAGCTTTGTAATCCTCAGCTTTCAGATATCACCAAAGAAAAAAAAATCGCACGGGAGTCAAATCCGGGGATCGAGGGGGGCACGGAACATTGCCTCGTCAGTAAATCAGCCGGCCAGGAAAGTCTCTGCAACAACGAAATGCGGTTGAAACCAAAAGACTTGTGTGTCATATTGCTGAACACACTTTTCCATTTTAGGTTGAAAAAAATTCTCCATCATTGTTGGTAATAGTAACAGTTAAACCTCGAGAGTCAAAAAAGTAAGGCCCAATAATGCCTATGAGGACACGGTGCACCAAACTGTCACTCTGGGGCTACGAAGAGGTCTTTCGTGAAGTTCACTAGGATTTTCAGTCGCCCAGCAACGAAATTTTTGCTTATTAACTGTGCCGAAGAGGTGAAAATCCCCTTCATCGCTAGACCACAGAATAGCGTCGGGTTGCACAGAGGTTAAAATTTCACTGCAAGCATCTGTACGTTTCATCCAGTCTTCTGGACTCAATTTTTGAACAACCATCATCTTGTAGGGGTGAAAATGAAGGTCAGTGTGTAAAATTCGCCTTACCGTTCTGGACGATATTCCGAGGGCAGCAGCATGTTGGAGACCAATGGACGCTCTCACTGCCGGGTGTCCTCATACTTTTAGGACGCCCAGCTAGGAAGTGGAGATCCTGCCGCCCGTACACTAGTAATCCATTTCCTACTGGTTTTAGCATCAGGAACCTTGTCATGACGAGCCAAACCAAACCGCCTACAAAAAGCCCTCTGCGTCACCACCACACTATCATTGTTTTTAAAGAACGTTTCTACGACAAAGCCTCGATGCTCACCGGACCACTGCTTGACGACTACTGAAATGAAAATGACGTCGATTCCCCCACCTGGCGCCACTACTCCCACTACTCTCACTCCGCTAAACCCACCGGTGCGCTCTACAGTGAATGTTTGAAACTAAGAAGTCCATTCTGCCCCACCCTGTATTATTCAACTACTGTATGTCAAATACTGTCGGCACTACTACACAAATTGTATGCTTTGCCGCGGGGTATGGTGGGAATTGGTATGGTCACGAACCTAGTTGCTATCGGACATTTGCACGTGAAAATGTTGCGCTTCCGAAGGTCCACTATGTGAGCAATAGCAGCCCATGTGCGACTCGAAAGAAATTTGCGACCGATTTCAAACCGAAGACAAATCGTCCAAGTGTGCTAACAGGAAATGATATGGAATAAAACTTTCTCTCTGCAGCAGAGTGTTTGTTGATATGAAACTTCCAGGGAGACAAAATTGTGTGCCTGAACTGGGCTTCAAACCTAGGACCTCTCTCTTTTGCGGGCAACAGGAGGAGGCGAGGCACTGGCAGAAGTGAAATTGTGAGGAAGGACACTTAGGCGAGCGGTGAAGCCGTTGCCCGCGAAGGGGAAAGGTCCCAGACTCGATCCCGGTTGTGAATATGACTTAACGGGTAGTGTTGGCAATGTTCGCTGTCAAAAGAGTGAAAACGCCGTTGTCTTTGAAAGCAGCCCCAGTAAATCAATCGTACGAGCTGCATAACAAGTGGGAATCGAATGGAGGCCCCACGCTAAATTTTGTTTTTGAAGATCTTCCCATACAAATTCAAACCCGTCAAGCATCAAGCCAGTGGCAGACTAAAGGGTGGGGGGGGGGCCGTCCCGGGCGTCTCGTCTGGGGAGCCTCCAAATACCTCAAAAGAAGGGATTTTGATGAGGGTGCCCAAGGCCCTTTCGTTCTGAGGCCTCCAAACCTGGAAAGCTATTATTTTTAGACTGTCCTGTGCCTCTTGTCCTAGGGGGCCTCAAAATCTCAGAAGTTACATGTATTTGTATTTCCAAGTGGACAGGGGCGTCATTTTGTTTTCCCGTCACCCCCGGGCTCCGACAGCCTTAGTCTACCACTGCATCAAGCAACAAAGGCCACTGGATGGGTTCGTCAATACGCAAAATTGGCGCATTTGGGGGACGGAGAATTCGCATTCCGCAGTCGGGAAGTGTCTGCAGCCCCAGCTGGTGACAGCGCGGTGTGCAGCGCCCAGTCACGGAGCAACCAATGCAATACTCCTCGATGGCACGGTCACTGCCGAACGGTACGTGCAGGTGTTTCAGGTGAGCAAACGTTAAATCCTGCGGAAATCCCCCCATTGCGAGACGAACGCCACCGTGAAGAAGGGGATCCAAGATCCGCAATGCTGAAGGTGACGAATTGTTATACACCTGACTCCCATAATCCAGGCGTGAAAATATTAGGGCCTTAAAGAGGTGCATGAGAGTTTGACGGCCAACTCCCCAGGTAGTGTGGCCGAGACAGTGCAGTATATTTAGATACCGCCAGCACTTTTGCTTCAACTGACGAAGGTGTAGCCCCCAAGTCAGCCGGTTGTCGAACAGCATGCCGAAAAACTGATGCGTTTCTGCGACATGAAGCTGTTCGTCAGCAAGGTAGAGTTCTGGATCAGGATGAACGACCCAACGAGGATAAAAGTGCATCACTCGGGTTTCAGATACTGAGAATGTGAAGCCGTGCTCTGAGGCTCATGATGGTGCCTTTTGAATGGGTCCTTGCAGACGGCTTTCAATGACACCAATGTTAGCTGAACTGTAATATAAACAGAAGGCATTGGCAAACAAGGACGAACATACTGATGACTCTACAGCCGCCGTAAGACCGTTTATAGCAAGTAAAAATAGAGGTACACTGAGAACGGACCCTTTGGGGACAGCGTTATCTTGCATGTGACGATTACTGAGATACGTACTGACCCTAACTCGAAAAGTATGGAGGGATAGAAAGTTCTTTATGAGTAAGCCCTAGTCATACAGCATAGCCAGTATATGGTGGCACCAGGTGGTATCGTATGCCTTGTGAAGATCGAAGAAGACCGTTACCCTGTGCTCACGGCTGGTGAAAGCAGTGCAGATGGCCGACTCCAATGACACTAGATTATCTATTGCACAGCGGCCATGGCGGAAGCCCCCTTGTTGGGGGCGAGGAGTCCCCAGTCTTCAAGAATCCACATAGGCCGCCGACTCACCATATGTTCAAAGATCTTGCACAGAACGTTGGTGAGGGTTACTGGGTGGTAGCTCTCTACTACCCGCAGAACGCGTTTCATCACCGGGATAATGATGCTATCCCGCTATTGGGATGGGAAAGCACTTTTCACCCAGAGATGGTTGTACAGGGCGAGAAGAAATAAATCTAGATAAGGTTCTGCCATGAACAGTAACACTGAAATATAATTTCAAGAATACCTGAGGTGTTGCAATTACGCGTAACTCTTTCTTTAATAATTTTCTTTATAATTAAATTATAATAAAACCAATTGTGGCTGGTTGCTGTTCTTCACCAACAGGTTATAGTTATATATATAATTTTGAACAAAATTTAATATTTC
Source organism: Locusta migratoria (assembly GCA_026315105.1). NCBI lineage: Eukaryota > Metazoa > Arthropoda > Insecta > Orthoptera > Acrididae > Locusta > Locusta migratoria. Next base: position 397,917,847 of record CM048750.1, on the reverse strand, counting down.
GTTTGTGTAGGGATGGTGTGGTGACAATGTCAAACATGGTCAATAGTTGTCATTCACAACTGCTAGCAATCCATTTAACAGATGTCGTTCCGGCACACCTGCCCCTCCCCTTTCCTTAACCTCTTGGGATGATGTAACACAGTGTTTCGGTGCACCTGGTCCCGCAGCTGCCTGAAGGAGAGCCTGGCGCCCTGGTGGTGGGAGACGACCGCCTCCTGGTCCCCGTAGCGCTGGCCGGCCCTCTCCACCAGCTGGCCCATCGTGAGCGCCAGCAGCGGCTGCGCGCCCGGCTGGTGCCAGTAGCTGGGCCGCCACGCCAAGCCGCTGCTCCTGAGGAAACACGAGTCTGCTAAAAGGTAGAAACTAATCTTACAAGTACTGCAATTTCGAAGAAAAATAATTCTGAACTTCAACTTGTGGTACAACCACTGACTTGAATGAAACTTTCACTCTGCAGCGGAGTGTGCGCCGATATGGAACTTCCTGGCAGATTAAAATTGTGTGCCGGAACCGGGACTCGAACCTGGGACCTTTGCCTTTCGCAGGCAAGCGCAGTACCGACTATGCTATCCCGCCACGACTCACGATGCCCTCACAACTCCTAGGTTCCAGTCCCGGTTCCGGCACACAATTTTATTCTGCCAGGAAGTTTCAACAACTGACTTATTTTGACTGGGAAAATAATACTCTCCACGTTTACACATGCATATAATAAAATCGCAGTGACGTGTTTTCAAAATGTTCAAATGTTTGTTAAGCTTAAGCGACTTAACTATGGGGGTCATCAGTCCCTAAACTTACAAACTACATATGAACTACCTACAACTAAGGACAGCATAAATATCCATGCCCCAGGGGGCATTCGAACCCCCCCGACCGTAGTGACCGTGACTGAAGCGCCTCAATCCTCTCGGCCACCGCGGCCGGCGACGTGTTTTACGGCCCACTTTAGATTTGTAGTTTTTGCAAACATTTAGGACCAAAATAATAATCTAAATAATAAAAAATTTATTAATAAGAGTGTCTGAAACCCTTGTAGGGAAAAAAAAATTAGGTACTGGCGGGTTCCGAAACATTGACCTTGAGCGTCACAGTCCAACACATTGGCCACTACGCTACAACTAACAGTTAGGAGTTCCGATCTTCAGTCTCTTACTATTGATGGCCGTTGTTAACTGATGCTAATATGGCATTTGTTGACACTAGATTATCATTTATCGTACGAAGAACGACGTCTTTTCGTTAATTTATTCAGTGCGTCATTGCTTTGAAATAACAACATGTAAGAGTTACAATAAGAAAATCAACTCAAGATGGCGTATGCCAGACACAGTTCTGGGCGAGGAATGTCACGTGACATTTGCGAACGGCTTGTTTTCGTTAATTTAATGGAGGGTGTCAAGACTCCGTTATATGAAAAAAACATAAGAGAGCGAAGTTGTAGAGAATTTTCTCCTCTACAAATACGATTTATTAAATATTCGTGTCAGATGCACGGTTAAGCCGTTATTTTCATTTAAATTTCGAGCTGTCAAAAGACGATCGCAAAAGCCCACTTTTAGTGTTACTAGCGTAAACTAAAGTGGGCCACCACACTGAAGAACCAAAGAAAGTTATACGCCTGCCTAATACTGTGTAGTGCCACCGCGAGCGTGCACAAGCGGCATAACACGCCATGGTCTTGACTGATGTCTGAAGAAGTGCTGGAGGGAACCGACACCGACACACGGATCCGTAAATCCGTAATAAAACGAGTTTTTATTTCTTTTTGTGATTTTAGGGCGGACAACTGCTGAGGTCATTAGCGCCCAAATCAAAACTGACAAATACCGAGGGACATTAAGCCTATATAAAACAGCTAAGAACATAGGGTAAAAGACAACAAAAGGAAGAGCTAAATGCCCTTTGACAAACTGGTCAAGTTGATAATATTCAAGACATGAGCAACAGCTCGTGCGTCATCAGCTAAAATTTCTTCCAGTGTATCCGGTAGATTCAGTGCAATCCGAACAGGAGTAAAATTAGGACAAGACGATTAAACATGGCGCACCATCAGCGGGTGACCACAGGAACACAACGGTGCGGGGTCCCCAGTGAGTAAGTGGCGGTGGCTGAACCGGCAATGTCCGATCCACAACGAGGCCAAGATGATCTCTTCTCATCGCGAGCGACGTGAGGTCATCCAAGCCACCAGGAGCGGTTTAATGGTTCGAAGCTTATTTGTAAGCAAGGACCACACATTATGCCACGATGATATAAAGCAACAGGAAAGAGCCCCTCGAATATCATTCGATTGGACACAGTACGTAGCTGTCCGAGGTAGGAGAGTTGCAGCCTTGGCCTTGGCATCAGCAGCCTCATTACCAGGCAAGCCTGCATGGCCAGGTACCCACAGGAGGTGAACGCGAGGACCGTCGGCAGGTAATAATTGAAGGGAGCGGTTGATTCTGTGCACAACAGGATGGGCCAAAAAGGGGTCTCTCAGACTCTGGATGGCGCTGAGGGAATCAGGGCAGATGACATAAGAAGGATAAGGGTGTCGGCGGATATGTAGTACAGTCTGATAGAGGGCAAAAAGCGCAGCTGTGAAATTCGAGCAGTGGTCGTCAAGCCTTTACTCAAAACCGTCATCCCATCGACAAACGCATATCCGACACCGTCATTGGTCTTAGAACCATCTGTATACATAAAGACCGAATTATCCAGCTGTGCACAAAGTTCAAGAAACACTGAGTGGTAAACAGCATCCGAAGTACTGTCCTTCGGGAGTGAGGTGAGTTCGACGTGAACGCAAACTTGTGCCTGAAGCCAAGGTGGCACTGGGCTCTCACCTATTTGAAATGTAGAAGGGAGAGTAAAATCGAGCTGCCGAAGCAATCGACGAAAGCGGACTCTAGGAGAGATCAGGGCAGTTGCGGAACAGCCCATATTGGCTATCGAGGGAGTCATTAAAGAATGATGCACAGTAAGGGTGGTGGGGCATCGACAGCAGGCGGCATGCATACGGACACAGCAATATGTCTCGTCGATAGGTTAAAGGTAATTCGACAGCTTCGGCAAAGAGGCTGTCAACAGGGCTAGTGTAGAACGAGTGGGTGTCGACCTCTTCCAAACAGCACATTGCAAGGCATCCCAGACATACCGAATAGTGTTCATGTTTGGTAAGTATGGTGGCCAGCGCTGATGTTTATACTCAGGAGAGTTTCGCTGGAGCCACTCTACAGCAATTCTGGACGTGTGGAGTTGTTGAATTGCTCTGGTGGAATTTCCCAAGTTCGTTGGACAGCACAATACACACTAATGATTGACACTGATCAGCCTGGACGGGTAAGTACTTGTCATCTGTTCAAATTTTTGTAGAACTTATGGGACTTAACTATGGGGTCATCAGTCCCTAAGCTTACAAACTACTTATGAACTACTTAAGACTAAGGACGGCACAAATATCCATGCCCGAGGGGGGATTCGAACCCCCGACCGTAGTAGCCGTGCAGACCGTAACTGGAGCGCCTCAGTCTCCTCGGCCACTGCGGCCCTTGTCACCTGTCACAGTCGCATCTAGGCGTATCATGGGTCCCACATCACTTCAATTGCACACTCCCCATACTGTTATAGAGACTGAGTATGAAGTGGTCATATGGGAAAAGCCCCACCTCATCAATAATACCGCAGAGACTCTGTGTTCCATCGCTTGGGTGCCGAATATAACACCATGTGCAAAGTAACCTAAATCGTGACAATCTGCCATTGTTGCGTGTTTTATCGTGGTGTAGGCGTTTAGGTGTGACCAGGATTCGAACCCGGGACCGTGGTGTAGCCAGCATGGGCGGCAGTGCAACGCGGTTTCTGGCATTCATTGAAACATACAGGTTGTGGACACTGTCTAGGGATACGTTATTCCACGCCATTTGGAGCTTTTCACATAGCTCTACAAGTCGCAACGTGTCAGTTATCGTCCCATCACATGGCACACGCGCTCGACTGGAGATCTTGCTGGCCAGGGCAGCCGCGTTTAACGTGCAGTGTGTGGGTGAGCGTTATCCTGTTGGAATGGCACAAAAAACGGGTATTACCACACTATGTGTAGCGAGCACTCGGTAGCTTATGCTCCTAAACAACAGTGAACGAGAGTTTCAGCTCATCGCACGCCAGAATACCAGGGGCATTTGAAAAGTCCGTGCAAAAATAAAAACTACTAACGTGCTTAGTGAAAACCATTTTTATTTTTCGACAGTCTCCTTTTAGACTTATACACTTCATCCAACACTGTTCTAATTTGTTGATCCCTTCCTAATAATAGGAATTGTCCAAGGCTACAAAATAGCTATTAGTTTCTGCCATCAGCTCCTCGTTTGAATGAAATCTTCGTCCCGCCAGCCTTCAAATAGTAGTCCAAAGAAGCCAAGTCTGGGGAAGAAGGGCGGGGGGGGGGGGGGCGGCTGTGAAACGAGTTGGAATGTTACTTCCAATAACTTTGCGACCACATCTGCTGATGTGTCTGCTGGTGCATATTCGTGATGGAAAAGGACAATTTTGTGGGCCAATCGCCAGCGTTTTTCTTCCACTTCGGTTTTCAAAGGTCCAATAACGATGAATAATATGCACTTATAATATTTTAACCTATTTTCCATAGTCGATGAGGATTATTCCTTACGAATCTCAAAAGATCGTCACCATAACTTTTCCGGCCGAAGGACCGGTCTTCGCCTTTTTTGGTACAGATTATCCCTTAGTAACCGACTGTTTAGAGTGTTCTGTGGTATCAGGAGTAGAGTAATGTGTCCATGTTTCATCCACAGTGACGAAACGACGCTTAAAGTCCTGCAGATTCTTCACACGATTCCGTTTCTGGTCAAGCGTGAGCAGTCACGGCACCCATCTTGCGGATAAATTTCCCGTGTCCAAATGTTTGTGCAAAATATTATTTGCCCGTTCATTCGAGAAGTCCACAGCATTATTAATCTCACGTACCTTAACTCTTCTGTCGTCCATCAACATATCGTGAATTTTATCAATGATTCTAGAGTCGTAACCTCCACATGATGTCCAGAACGTTCAGAGCCTCTTGTGTCCATATGGCCACTCCGAGAATTTTGAAACTACTTACATAGTATTCTAATCGAACGTGGAGTCACCATAATGTTTATAAATCTTCTCTTTAGTCTCCTGAGACGTTTTACTTTTCATAAAGTAATGTTTAATCACTGTATGAAATTCTTGTTCGTCCATACTCGACTTCCTTGATTCACACGAATGCCAAACACAAAGAAACGTGGTTTGAATTCTATCCAAAGATGCTACTAACTAAACATGACCTCGATACGCGCCGGTGATGCCATCTCTCCGACTTTTCAAACGCCCCTCGTACAAGTACTAGGGTGAGGCCAGAGTCTCGTGGATGGACGTTCTCCACGACACAGCGCTCGCCAGGTCTACGTGGTACCCTCAGAGGGCCATCTCTTCCTTAGACGCACAATCAGCGTTCATGACTGAGGATACAGCCCACCATTCCATCTCCCACGTGTTCCTCTGACGGAACCAATACAGCCGTCCACGCCAATGCTGTGGAGTTAGTGGCAGAAAAGCTAGATATGAGCGTGGTCGAAGTCCTACTGCTAGAGACCAGATGACAACAGTTTTGTTGACACTTCTGGGCTCATGAAGTTTCATCTGTGCTGTGTTAAAATATTTTAACATATTGTCACAAATGTTTCATTCAACTTAGTCACACACTTCCATGTTTTAGACATTGGACCTGTTGAAGACAAGATCATTTTTTGTCAATTTTTCAAGCAATTTCTATTGTTTCCATATTTATTTCTTAAGGTAATATGGAAGTTGCATATTATTGATAAAGGAGGGGAAGGAAGAAGGATTGGGAGCGAAAGGAGAGACGGCTGCATGAGAGCATCCAGATTAAACAATGGCGACGAGTGAAAATGTGAGCCGGGCACGGAATCGAACCTGGGTCTCCCGCTTCGGACCACTGCTCGCCTTAACCACTATGCTACCCGCGCTCGCCTCCCGTCCGCCTCAAAGTTCCACAAGTTGCACGCTATGGCTGTAACACCTCTACCGTCGGGCCCTCTTACACTCGCCATTACAGATTCTCGTGCGGGGTCGAACGTGTGACCGCATCGGCGGTGAAGTAAGTGAAGCCAACGCCGTCTTCGCGTGTAAATACTTATTATATTGTCACATATTTTATCCATGTCAGGAATTTACACCACAACTTGAATCGTAACAATTTCCCTGAGGTTAGTTTTAAAGCAAAGCACTAGTCTCCTTTGGAAGTTATATATCTAGCAACTTTAAATCTTTGAAACTAAAACTTGTATTGTTTACCTGATGATGGCGTAACATCCGAAAACCTGTTTGTAAAAGCAATAAATTTGCAGAATATCTACATCTACATACATACTCCGCAAGCCACCCGATGGTGTGTGGTGGAGGGTACCTTGAGAGGCTACCATTATCGGTTCTCCCTCCTATTACAGTCACGTATTGTTTGCGGAAAGAAAGATAATTGGTATGCCTCTGTGTGAGCACTAATCTCTCTAATATTATCCTCATGATCTCTTCGCGAGATATAGGTAGGAGAGAGCAATATACATCTAGACTCCTCGGTAAAGGTATGTTCTCGAAAGTTCAAGAAAAGCCCATACCGAGCTACAGAGCGTCTCTCCTGCAGAGTCTTCCACTTGAGTTTATCGATCATCTCCGTAACGTTTTCACGATTACCAAATGATCCTGTAACGAAGAGCGCTGCGTCCGTTGGATCTTTTCTACTTCCTCTATCAACCCCAACTGGTACTCATCTCATACCGGTGAGCAGTAGTCTAGCTGGGGGCGAACAAGTGTACTGTAAGCCACTTCCTTTGTTTTCAGACTGGATTTCCTTAGGATTCTTCCAATGAATTTAAGTCTGGCATCTGCTTTACCGACGATTGATTTTATATGGTTGTTCCATTTTAAATCACTCCTAATGCCTACTCCCAGATAATTTATGGAATCAACTGCTTCCAGTTGCTGACCTGCTAATAGTGTATCCGCAAGGTCATATATATAAACGAAAACCTTCACATGATAACAGGGAAGCACAAGAAAAATGTGTTAATGTGAACAATCAGGTCCTTCGAAAAAATGATCATTTAAAAAGATTTTGAGGCGGAAGTTAAGAATGTAGGAGGTAATTATATCATTATTCCTTCTAGTCAAGTAAGTTACGTTATACTTGATTATGTACGAGGGTTGTAACTTAAACAATGGCAACACTGTTGTAGACACGCTATGCAATGGGATCTAATATTGTCATTGTCAGCATACCTTGTTGATATACGTATGTCACCCCCGAGCAAATGGACTCGCCAGTCCCACCACAGCAGACTGCGCACAATCGAGGGAAACACTGTCACTTGTGAGCGAGCGGTTTGAAGTAACGGCGTTTTCGGAACAGGAACACGGCTTACCGTCAATGCACAGTATTACTGATCGTTCGTTTTTGGAGCATCACCTGGGACCAGCTTTGCGAAAGAAGCGCCAACACTTTCTGCGCAACCCACCCATCATTTCGCACGACAATGCGCGGGCGCATACAGCGCAAGTTGTGGGCTGCGCTGATTGGTCGATGGAACTGGGACGTACTGTACCATCCACCATACGTTTCTCTTCCTCTTCTTTATCGTAGCCTCGTCCCACGTCAAGTAGGGTCGGCGTTGCTCCTCTGGATCCTTCTCCTCCATATTACTCTATCCACTGCTTCTTCCTTCTTCCATCCTTTCTCCCTTAGGTCCCCCGCTATCTTATCCCTCCACCTCATCTTCGGTATTCCTCTCCCTCTCACGCCTTCAATCTTTCTATCGTCAACCATCCACCATACTTCCCGGACTTGAGTCCTTGTAACTTCGATTACATTCTGAAGATGAAGGAACCACTTCGTGGCATTCGCTTCAGAACTGTTCCAGAGATTCGACTGGCAATAGGCCGCTCCATTCGCACCATCAACAGAACAGTTTCTGCTAACAGTATACTCCGCCTTCCACATCGCTGACAACGGGTCTACACAACGCTGGTATCTACTTTGAAGGATAGTGACAGCTGCCACTATTTACGTACCAAACCTCGCATAATCCTGGTCAGAGATTCGGTACAATTACTTTATCTGGCTAGTAATAAAAACAAAGAGCTCAGTTGTTGTTACTGAATTGAAGTGGCACCATTTGGGAACAAAGCAAGGTTCTGGTTTAAAACCACCTAAAGAATGGGTAGACGGAGCAGTTACTCATTTCGGGAATACAAAGAAATGAAGAAAAATAGTCTGAATCAGATCCACGTCAGAAATCAAAAGACTATTTAGAGGTATGAATGACATTCATGCTACGAAAAGGAAGTTTATTGGTAGTAGGAACTTGCAGAACCTGGAGCAAATAGGCCTACACCGGAAAAATCCGGAAATTTATGTGCAGTATTAGCTCACATCAGGAAGGAAGTCAGCTGAAAAACCGCGATCCGCTCTATGAAGTCCAGTACAATTCCATCAGGAACCTCGAGGTGATTTTTAATGAGTATGGTCTAATGTTTTTTCCCAACTACAGCAATGCTTAAAGCATCAACGACTTGTTCCGCAAACAGTGGGCAGAATACATTTTTCAAGCCTGGCTCAGCTCCTTTCACAGCTGACTTTAGTAGTCACTTCCGAGTTTTTGGAAAAACTTGTGACTACAATCCACAGAGCTATAAGAAAATCTGTGCTCTACTGTGTGAAATACTGAAGTCAATTCAACAAAGGCCAATTTGTTACAACCAGCAGAAGTCGTAACAGCAAGGAAATTATTTTTCTTTGTGTGTGGTGTTTTTTTTTTTTTTTTTTTTTTTTTTGGGACAAATCGCATTCCGTAACCACTACATGGGGCAATTTCTTAAGAGATTTATTCTTCAAATATGAGATTCAAATGGGTCACTTCTTAACAGGACGATTCAGTCACGAATAAGTGTTGTGAACGACGAGAGTCATAAATGAAACTCATTTCCAAGAATAAGTTCCTCCACCAAGGTTATTAAATCCTTTTGTCTTCCTGTTGTAAGACAAGTAACCTGTCACAGCACAGCCAGGCATTTTAACAGAAAAAAATGTGGAAAACCTCAAAAAACACCACAAAATCAAATGATCAACAAAAACAACGCAACTCTGCTACGCGCCTCGATACATAAATGTAACGGCACGCCACCGCATGCTTCTACGGAGACGTCATGCGCAGAATGGAGAAATGTTCACCGATCTGCGCAGGTAGTATGCCCCCCCCCCCTCCCTGATCCGCAGTATAACTGGATTCCAGATTCAAAGTATTTACACACTCTGGGCACTGGTCGGCAGAAGAACGCGCAAATTATTTCTCAGTATCGTCACAGGTCGTATTTGGAGTTTCACTCCAATCACGAGAACTTCACAGAACAGATGAAGCGCTTTATTTTCCAGGATATGGAAGTTCTCTCAAAACTTATAACCCCATATTGCTTCAACAAGCCTTTCAATATAACAATTGGAAGTAGGGAGCAGTGGGAGAAAATAGTTCGACACCGTACGAGGGATATTGTCTGGTTCACTGACGGGTCAAAATCGGACCAAGGTGTTGGGGCCGGGGTATATGGGGTGCAGCCAAGACTGGAGGGCGTCATCTCTCTAGGAAAACTGGCCTCAGTATTCCAGGCCGAAATCACTGCCATCAGGGCGTGTGTGGAGGAGAATTTGCGTAGGTGCTACAAAGATCGTAGCATCTATATCTATTCAGACAGCCAGGCATCCCTGAGATCACTGGCAGCTCCCGCAACAAGGTCTAAAATTGTTGCAGAATGTCACAGGGTTCTGGTGGAGCTAGGGGAAAGCAACAGAGTAAACCTATTGTGGGTCCCTGGCCACTCGGGGATCAGTGGCAACGAACATGCCGACAGATTAGACAGGATGGGGGCAGAGACTCCATTTATTGGACCGGAACCTGTCCTGACAATCACCAAGGCAATGATCAAATTGGAGCTACGTAACTGGCTCAGAAGACAGCACGTAGAATATTGGACCAAAGTCCATCAACAAAAACATGGCAAGGTAATGATGCCAAAGCCATGTTTTAAAAGAAGCTCTGCAATCCTGGATCTGAACAGGAGAGAGATTAGACTCGTGGTTGGATTGCTGACAGGCCATGGGAATTTCAAAAAACACCTACGTACAATGGGAATAACAAAAGAGGACCCTAAATGTAGTATCTGTGATGACGGTGATGAAACTGCATCAGATCTAATCTTCGAATGCATTGCATTGGAGAATAAAAGGCATAGAATATTTGGGACAACCAGACCCGAAGAAATTGTGTCTAATAAAGAACAGGTAAAGGGATTCCTTGCACTGTTCAAGGGCATTGGTTTAGCTTTACTAGATATACAGGGAGCGATACCGCACAATAAACTTAGTTTCGATGCGGGCAGTGGCGGGTTGGTCGAAGACTGTTTTGGCATCCCTGGAAAAATCAATCAATCAATCAATCTCTCAAAACTTCTTTGCAGGGCGAAATATAGTGCTTACATCTTCTATATGAGGGCAATGATGGAATTAGTTGTGATACAACAAACGTGTTACAACCATTTAAATAACTGAGATATGTTTATTACTTCTTGCCTAGACTATTTGTGAAGTAAATTTAACTTATAACAGCGTGTAACTTCTCTTTAAAAAATAAAAAAAGACTGATAAAAACCACGCATGTTTAGAATATGATTTTCACTTTCTCACAGAGTAACAGTGATCTAGTGATTAATATTTTATTTTTGACTATTTCTTGTGTAGTTTTACATGACCAAAGTGATGTCGCTCTAATGTGACATTTCTTTTTAATGTAATGTTTAAAATTCTTATTAATGTAATGTTTAAAATTCTTATAAAATACCCTTAGTTGGTGCAGAAACCTGGTTAATATTATTGTTTTAATCAACGCAAGCAGTGAGCTGGAATCCAAAAAAATTCTACATATCTGTACAGCCTACAGAGCCACGTTTAAAACTGACAGACTACTTCTCGAATAAAAACTGAAAAATCACTTCTACGTATACTTTACAGTTACAACTAAAACCTCAAATATCACTGCAGACAAGAAATAATAAACTACCAATTGAATACGTTGTGAGGATCCTTTCCTGTGACGACATTACATTACTCGAAACAGTATCCGTTTTGTTCAGTTTCACTCGAGAAAATTCCTGTAGCTCATCAAACTAACACATTTAAATTCCCGTCAAATAGAAAAACTTAACACTAACTTGTTGAATAATTTTATAGTCTTGAAATATTGTGTATCACGACAGGCAGTGATGGGCCGTACCGGAACAATTTTTACGTACTCTGTATTTACTTTCAGGCAGCGTACAGGACTACTCGCTCTTCATCGGAGCGTCTACAGCGGTACTGGCAGACCTGAACCAACAGATCTGAGGTCGCATCCCACTACGGACGCCCTTCGCAAACAAAATACCATACACTGTAAAACGAAACTGGCCGAGAAAAACAGTGATGGATTACTTAATTCAAATGTTTGTAAATCTATCGGACCAAACTGCGTGGTCATCACTCCGTAGCTTACAACTACTTAAACTAAGGTAAACTAACCTAAGGATAAACACACAATCCCATGTGCCAGGGAGGACTCGAACCTCCGACGGCGAGCAACCGCGCGCTCCGCAGCGAGTCGCCTTAGACCGCTCGGCTACTCCACCGTGGCGATGGATTACTTACTGAAAGTCTCTTGTGGAACCATTACCTTTCACAATTTATATGCAGCAGCTGGCAGGCACCAAATCGATATATCGCGAGATTTAGCGCAAATCCTGTGCTGTTCTTGTCCAGTGGACAGTCTGTGTCAAGCAACTATTCGATGGTGTACCTATGTGAGGGCTGATAAATCATGTATACCGTATTTGTTTGTGGTTTATGCGTTCTACTATCATCATGGTACTAACATTTATGTGAACAGGGATAAGAAATAAAAACTTTGTGTAATGAAACTTTCACTCTGCAGCGGAGTGTGCTTTCTGGCAAATTAAAATTGTGTGCCGGAACCGGTACTCGAACCTGGGACATTTGCCTTTCGCGGGCAAGCGCTCTACCGACTGAGCTATCCCGACACGACTCACGATCCCGCCTCAACTTTACTTCCGCTAGTACCTCGCCTCCTACTTGATAGAAGCTCTCTTTCACGGGACAGCCTTCGCCCTATGCACTACGCGAATACACCGCCGCGCCGTCGCAAAACGGTCGCCAGCTATTCCTGCGGCTATTCCTTCAGCTTCCTACCTCGAGATACCACTCCAACTTCAGCCCATATTTGAGCCAAGCTAAATGTTTGAAGTGAACTGCACTCACTACTTTACCATCTCCGCTCCCGATACTAACGTTCTCAAGTTATATAGTCCAACACAAACACGCCACATTCTCTCACACAAGAAGAGGATAGAGGAAGTGTGACACTGCAGACAAATATAATATTATAAATGAGACGCTGTTGCCACTTTCCACATCCAGTAGTTGGTAACCTTCGTGATAAAATCAATTGAAGAGGTTTTGCAGCTTCTTAGACTGCTGTGTGTAATTTAGTGGTTACAGTGTATGAAGCGTACCTACACTACCGCTTCAAGACGAATGCTGAATATTAGACGGGTAGATGCCGTAACTAATGAGGAAGTACAGAACAGAGTTGGGGAGAAAAGAAATTTCTGAAATATCTTTACTAAGAGAACGAATGGATTGGCGGGATAAATTCTCAGACATATAAGAATCATTGGAGGGAAGAGTATGGTGTAAAACTCGCACAGGAAGACAGAGACGAATACAGCAAGCAAATGCAAAAGAGTGCACTTTGCCGTCCTTATTGACTGATGAAGAGGCTTGCATAGCAAAGGTTAGAGTAGCATGGAGAGCTGCATCAAAGCAGGCTGCGGTCTGAAGGCCACGACGCAGTCAAGTCGGATTGTGGACGCACTGCTACACCTGACAAGCATCCATCGGAACAATGCATGTTACCGAGAAAATCGCAACTAAGTCTGAAGATAAATGAGAATTGTTGCCCATTATTGATTTGTACAGAACTTTACGAGAAGTTGTTTGTGGAGAGTTCCTGTATTTAGCCTAAAATCTGTACCTCGCAGGAAATGCCAGCAAAATCCACAGTAATCCCTCATATCTGGAAGCACAACGGCTAAAATCCAGAATCGGCATGTCTGTCGGGGAAACTCGTTAGCTGTGAGGCAGGCATCCGACCAACGCACCAGGTTGCAGATACCCCACAGTCTTCATTCCTAGATGGGCTCGCCCGTCAGCTTTGACCCGTGACGTCATCGCAGCGCGGTGGTTCTGAGGTTCGTGCGTGTTTGTAGAAGGGGTGAGTAATTGTGGTAGTTAAGTTAAAGACGATAGTTTGTTTATAAGCAGAACATAGAGTATAGATAAATATTGTGTGTTTAAAAATTTTTCTATAGCTTTCACTTTGATGGTAAGGTATAGGTTATCAGGTTTTTTTTTTTCGCATCAGTGCCGAAGGCGCGAAGTTTTGGGCTGAGACGTGTGATCGATGGCACATTCTGTCATCTGAAATATTATTTATCTCCAATACAGAAGTATTAAGATATCCCGTATACGGTTTTTCCGACATGCTGATGACGTCATGGGTCAAAGTAGAGCTGGCGCATCCGCCATTTTCATTCCTGCGAATGCTAAACACAGCACGCAGCTTATACGAACAGTGTTGTTTCATTTAAGTTTAGTGAAATATTTTACAAGTGCCCGGCATAGAGCCTTAGATCGTGCTACTCTGAGCTTGCATTCCGCTCTTGTTTACATCGATATGTGGATTAGACACAAAATCTCGCGTTTTCTTTACTGTCTGCCGCTTCTGTCCAAATACAGAAAAAAAGAGCAAGAAACATATATTTCTGTGATAAAAATCGCGTACTACGTTTAATGCTGCGAAACTGGTCATCTGGATAAAAAATTTTAATCCATCGTGGCTTCTATCTGAATAATGACTGTCAATACGCGAGGTTTGTTTGCCGCCTTGCAAAAAGTGTCTGTTGTCTGCTGTGACAAATTCACCACATCTGATTTTTGTACTCAAATTGCTGAAAGTACTTCTATTATGTTACTGACAAAGCTTCAGAATGTTTTACAAACACTAAAACTAAAAAGACTATTAGTGTACAACATCTGAAGTTTACGGTCGTAGAGGCACACGGTGCCGATGTTGGCAACAACCTTTGAATGCTATTTCAAAACCTAATCGTATAGAATGTGTTGAACATGAAATAAATAAATAACTCTGTTCCTTCTCTAAGGTTGAAGGTTTTCGTATGTAACATATCCTTGTCTTGTCAGTAATTTAATAATCCTTATAAAGCAAACATTTCGTTGCCAACATTAGCACACTACGCCACGCAGCCGTAAGTAAAATTTACCCAGTATTCTTTGCCAGTTATGTTACAGCCTCTTATAGATAAGCGTCAATATTGACATTTACCAATAAAACATCAGGTACCGTACTATTATGTCAAATTGCATACTACAAGTTATGACGCTAAAACTTCGAAATACCATAAATAGTATTCAACGGTAGTTGCACAGTATGCTGCCACAGCCGCAACGAAACATTTGGCCCAGTATGTTTATATTTTCCGTGTTAGTGTTTGTAATACTTTCTCGCAATAAAGTAACAGAAGTATCTTCAACAATTTGTGCAATGTCAGTACAAAACTTTCTGATGATGTGTATTTCTCAATATACTATATAAAACACACATATTGTGCTCTAAAAACAGTATGTTCTGGGATGCTCTGCTGTAATATATTTAGCGGCTGCTAATTCCCTACAGGCAGCTTCTCTGTTAAGAGGTAGTACTTTCAGAAGAGCTAAACAAAAACGCAAGTTAAAATATCACAAACGATTTTTACTATTAAATATTGCTTCAAGTCATAATAATAACTATTTACTTACAATACATAACTAAGGGCTCGGTCCGGGTTCCCAGTTTTTGCGCCGACCTTTAATGACCCATTTTTTCTTCTCTTAGATTCTCTCGGGAAACTAAACGTTCTGTAGCCACCTCTGGAATGATTTAAGCAGTTTATGGCAAGACAACCACCCGTAATGTCGTGCTAAAGTGCAGTGACGCAAATCCTATAGCACCGCAGTGTGTTTAAGTTACGAGCCACGAGAATGAAAATGGCGGATGCGTCAGCTCGTACTTATAGGAGCCTTAGGTTAAAGCTGACGGGTGGTATCCCAGTCTTCAGTTATGCCCCAAGATGTCTATTTGTCGGTGTCTGCACTTCGTCAGCCAAGAAAGGAATATCAGCAAGTTGTCGCTGTTTCGATGAATTCGGTAATAACTACCTTTCCGTATTTCCTGCACGAACGTCAAGTTATGCAGCGCCGCGGATTTCGCGGACGCTCTCGCCCGAGTTCCGGGCGTGGATGTGTGTATTGTCCTTATCGTACATTATTGTAAGTAGTTTGTACGTCTAGGGACCTACGACCTCTGCAGTTTAGTCCCCTAGCTTTACAAAGTTTTCTAATTGTGCTGTGCTGTATGTAAGCTTCAGCACGGCACTCTAACGGATACGTTTTTAACCATAAACAGTCGACATCATTAAAAACTGAGCATTCTTTCGGTGCATTCGTCAGAGTGCCAAATACGTAAACAATGGCGAGAATTCGGACAACATTCTGGATGCGTTTTGACTACTGGTGAGAATCAGAACGCAACAGTTAACAGTTCATTCACGCGTGTTTACTAACCAACGAATTAACATAAGCAATGAGCACAGTGGCTTGTGTAATACTACTGCTCATAACAGATGTAACGTACAGATCTGAAACTATCAACGCCAACGTGTTCTAATTGCGGTGAAACTTCTATTGAGATTACATGTAAACACTAGTTTCATATCAAAACACTATAAACCATATTAACTCACTACGTTACGCGGTCACAGCTGATCGTTTGTCTCGCGAGAGTTACGTGCTGCCTTATCGCTCAAGAGCGTCGGCTGCCCAAAGTTAGCCTACAGCACACTCTTTCGTAATCAGCAGGAAAGCCCAACAGTGTCACGAAGCGAACAACATTCGAAGAAGCTTGCTGTAGTCGAGATTGTGAGACTTCGCGTCCATGCGTTCATACAGATGAGTTATCTCGATTAGTTGTTAATGTCCACGTTTCAGAGGCATGTGTAAGCACAGTTCGTACAAGTGATTGATAGACAGTTAAATTAGTGGTAACGTCATCCGCGTGCGCCAGTATCTGCACTGATTCATAGAAGATCGTTCGCCTATTGAGAAGGTTTGCGTTTCTCATCACCCTCTCCAGGGCAGCACGGTATTACAACGGTTGTGTTGTGCGTGTCGAAGGCGCTCGGAAGGTCACTTGCCTGGTGCTGCAAAATACGTTTTGTAAATACGATCCCATCACAAACATAAAATGTACAAAAATGCAAGTCTCGCCACGAATTCCTTCCACCATAAAAAGCCGTGCGATCTCATGGGAAACAAAGTCGGTTAGTTCAGTTAATGTTCATGGACCCACATATTCAACACCCTGTCATAATTTTTTATCTAATTATTTATCTACAACACCTGTAGGGACTATAACAAAATTATACATCTTTATTTCTGTAATAAATATATTATAGTCGACATGGTCGATTGGAGAGTGTCCGCAACAGTCCGTCAACAGTTGCAATATAATTGTTTAATAACATCTTTCGATCACTTGGATCATCTTCAGATCTTATAGTTGCGTCCGTAACTCGTCTGGCTGGGTACTAATTCGTACTGACTTGGCAATCGCACCATGTCATCAGAATAAATGTAATGATCTGGCAATTACACATCGTCGTAATGACATAACAATTTATATTCCATTATGCGACCAAACGTAACCACATAATAATGAAGTACACTCAAATGTGCATAGTTTTTTTTAATATTAGTTTGTTGCCATGGGAAACCAAGTAGGTTATTTCAGTTTGTGTTCATAGAACCACTTATTTGTTATCTAATTAGGAATCTACCAACATTTATAGTAACTATATTAGTATTATACATCTTTAATTTTATAATACATGTAATGACTTCGCATTCAAATCATAATAGAATGACATCAGAAAACATATAATGATCGGGCATTTACATATATAGATATAATTTATATTCCACTATGTAATCAAACGTAATCCCCTAGGAATGAAATATCTCAAATTTGCATAAAGTATTTTATATATTACTTTACGTTGCGATTGCCAAGTAATTATGTTTATTATAGAAATAAAGATGTATAATTTTGATATAGTCGCTACAGATATTGGTAGATAAATTATGACAAGGTATTGAATAGGTGGATCCATGAACAATAACTAAAATAACCGATAAGATTACCTGACATAGTCGGGTTTGGAGGCGATCTGATCGTTTTATAATTTTCAAAATAAAAAGCCAACATCGCACATTAATAATTTATTAAATGACGACCGGTTTCGGTGGACTGTGTCACCATCATCTGGTCACATATATGTTATAAGCTGGTTATCTTGTTAAAAAAATTGGGTATAAAATAAAATGTGCAACATTGCACTTAGACAGCTTACAAAATATTTTGTAACACACGTTAAAATCATGACAACTTACAAAATATTTTTTAAGTTGTCATGTTTTTAACTTGTGTACTTTTATATAGCGACTAAGTCCAATGTTGCACTTTTTAATTTATACCCTTTTTTTCAACAAGATAACCAGCTTATAACATATATGTGACCAGATGATGGTGACACAGTCCACCGAAACCGGTCGTCATTTAATAAATTATTAATGTGCGATCTTGGCTTTTTATTTTGAAAACTATAAAATAACCGACTTGGTATCCCATGAGATCACCACCTTTTATGGTGGAAGGAATTCGTCACGAGACTTTCATTTTTATACATTTTATGTTTTTGATGGGATATCATTTATTTTTGTAGGTAGTCCTTTCCGGTAATATTTTTTGTACATCAGTCATGGATTTTTTTAAAACCCATTCCCTTTCTCTTTGGTTTGGTGTGGTGTGGTTTCGTTAGGTTTGATGTAACAGTATTTGAGAAGTCTGCGAAGTCGATTATACTGTTATCGTTCAATCCTTTCATCATGTACAGTACTGCAAACTATGGTGGACAACTATAGAAACATCAACAAGTTATTGATGTATTTCGCATCAGTTTGTGAACTTCATAATATACGACAATTGCCGATAAGGTACATTTTCCTGTGTAAGTGAAAGTAGCAGTTATTATTTAGCCTCGTGTTTATTGAATGATCAGTTTATTTCATACAGCAGTAATTCAAAATTAGTTACTTTAATTCATAAAAAGAAGCCTTGCTTTTTAGTGCAAATAAAAGTACAGTATGAAAATGATTACATATAATTGCATAATTTTTTCTCCTAAAATCAGTACAATTAAAATCTATGAAAGTTACAGAATAAATGTAATTTCTTCCTTGAGAAAAAAAATCAAGCCTGTGAGTGTTAATAACAACTATTAAATAAAAGAGGCGTTTCTCTAATTTTCATCATTGTGGGATGCAGCTTGTAGTATTACATTAAAAAAAAATTTCATTCGATAAATAATTTATTTACGATGGTTATCGCTGACCACAGCTTTCTCTGGCAGCTAATTACGTTCGTATTATATTTTTTTATGTTCATCTGTCTTTTACGAGCTGCCCAGAACCAACGCCACCTAGGTGGCGTTGCCAGAACGCGGTTGTGAACTTGGTCTTTCATCTTTCTTGCCTCATTGAGAACAGTCGCGCGTCAGGGACTTCTCCATTATTAATTGTAATTGTAATCGTTTTTCTTATGAAGTATGATGAAAATATATTTAGTTACGTATAAATCTTTTACTTATTTCAAATGACCCACATTTAATAATTCATGAAGTGTTTCTATTTTTCCAGCAGTAATCTTGATTATGTAATATGATGCTTGGACCCATTGTTGGACTTGTTTCTATAATTTACTAGATGTACTTCGAGATCTCATTACTTGTAATTTTCATGAATGTGACTTTATAGTAAGGCCTGCAAAGAAATCTTCGGAATTTAACGAAATCCGATCGATTTAAGGAGCCTTTTGTCACGAAAGTTAACTCAACATTTTTTTTAAACGATCATTCAGTTAGTGCACCTTGCTCCAAGGCAACCAAGCATTTTACACAATGCAGCAAGAGTTTTTACAGCTTCATCTGCTACATCCAGTCAACATAATCATCATGGTAAGAAAGATCATCGCAGAATCTGCTAGTTTCTTTGTGTAATATTGTGCTCAGGTGTTGCTTTCATTCGAAATTACTACTGCCGCTAAACTTTAAAGTCAGGTTCTGCTTCCTTTTTTGAGTCTTCTAATTATAAAGTTACCTAAATGTCTCAGATCCACAAAATTATTTTCTTGTATTATTGTACCGTTAGTGAACTTTAATAGCGGCTACGAACAGTAACTACTACTCCAACATCTGATCAGAAGAAAAAAAACGCAATATTACAAGCTGTAAGTGCTTTTGGACATCATAACTTCGTGTGACAGCTTTGGACGTTAGACCCCATCTGGGATTGTGTTTGGCCTGCCTGTGGAAGTCGTTTGGTGGCGCCGCATATGCGACTTGTGCGTCGATGGCGATTAAATGATGAGGACGACACGACACCCAATCCCCGAGTGGAGAAAATCTGCGACCAGACCGGGACTCGAACCTGGGCACCCTACATGGCAATCCACTACGTTGTCCATTTGACTGCAGAGGGGACGCTTTTGGAAAACAAGCGAGTTTTGGCAGAATTATTTGGTGAAGTTGCAGAGTAATGTACGCTGCATTAGTTCCGTATTTCATTCCCCACATTTTTCGGAGATACAACTTAATATCTCTTATTTCACAAAGGTCTATAAATTTTTGGAGATAATCCTCCTCCTTTTCTTATCTTGTATCATTTGTTATACATCATCAACGGATTTTCTTAAAGGCCACTCCCTGGTTTTTTTTTCTCTCAGAGGCTTTGAAGCAACGTTGTTTTTAGCATAGATACGTTGCCGAAGTGGAGTAGCCGAGCGGTCTAAAGCGTCTCGCTGCGGAGCGCGCGGTTGCTCGCCGTGGAGGTTCGAGTCCTCCCTGGGGCATGGGTGTGTGTGTTTGTCCTTAGGTTAGTTTACCTAGGTTTAAGTAGTTTGTAAGCTACGGACTGATGACCACGCAGTTTGGTCCGATAGATTTACAAACATTTTTTTTTTTTTTTTTTTTTTTTTTTTTTTTTTTTTTTTTTTTTTTGACAGCACGTTAGCGTTCGCACTAACACCGATATTACACTAATTTCCTTCTTTGATAAAGACTCTTCAGTACGCTGGCGCTCAAACTAACACCAATATTGCACTAATCTCCTCCACACATTCGTCGAGTATTCTTTGACCAAGAATCTTTAACGTGACGCCGAGGCCGATCCACAGACAACTCATAGACCATCATACGCTAAGTTTACACTAGCAAGTTATTGTAGCAATCTACTTGCTGGTAGTCCGCCTCCGTAGCTCAGCGGTAGCGTCGCTGACTACCACGCAGGAGGCCCGGGTTCGATTCCCGACAGGGGACTGGGTGTTGTGTGTTGTTCTAATCATCATCATCTCATCATCATTGGCACGTAAGCCGCCCACGCGGCGTCAAATAGACTTACACTAAGGCGGCCGAACAATCCCGCAAGGGATCTCCCGACCAAGAAAGCCGTACGCTCATTTCATTTCACTTGCTGGTAGAAACTTGCCGAACTACTTGCGAGTGTAAATACGTCACAAAGTGGACTTCCGGCCGTTGCAATGTATTGCACAAGTGACTTGCAGCAAGTATCCGTCTTTGAAAGTGAAGTGTGCAGGAAGCTTCTGCAAGTTACTTGCAGCTTTTACGATTCATTTTTGAAAAGGAGAAAAGTAACACAGAAGATATGTGAGAGATGAAATAATAACGGCAGCAGACGACCAAATTGGTAGAAAGAGAAGGCCTAGTAGAAAAATCGTGGGATACCAGAGATGATACTGAATTTAACTGAGGGAAGGAGAAAATATAAAATGCAACAAATGAAGCTCGCTCAAGAGAGAATAGAGAGCTAAAAAAGACGCCCTCTGTCTAAGACAACATAATACGTGAAGATGGAGGACAACTTTTGAGGAATGATAAAACGAATATAATACTATAAAGTTGTGTGTGTGTGTGTGTGTGTGTGTGTGTGTGAGAGAGAGAGAGAGAGAGAGAGAGAGAGAGGGGGGGAGGTAGGAAGAGGTGCTGAAACAATAACGACATAACTCCGAAAAGTAGACCAAGATCGTAATAATAGTTGTCCTAGAAGTAGGGATGAATATTAAAGAGCTAAAGAACATACATTATTTATTAAAAATGTAATTTATTTATTGCAAGCACAAAGCACAAGTGAAAAGTGTTGAACATAGCGGCAGAAACGTTCGTGTGGGGCCTAGAAATATTTCCGCGATTTTTGATCCTTCTTTCAGTGCGGAGGCACTCCTAGACACATACTTTTACAGGAATTATTTTACAATACCTACGAGTTTGAGTTCTAATGGGCAGGGTAAAGTTGAGAATTTGTATATGACGGGAGGCGTTCAAAATGTTCAAATGTTTGTAGAGCTTATGGGACTTAAATACGGGGTCATCAGTCCCTAAACTTACTAACTACTTATGATCTAGCTAGTACTAAGGACGGCACAAATATTCATGCCCGACAGTGAATGGCGCGCCGCAGTCCCCTCGGCCACAACGGCCGGCTGCAAAAATTCCCTCCAACCGACTCTGCATGTCGGGCCCAATGGAAACACTTGGGATCCAAAATCTTATTTTTCCGATTGGTACCCGCCTCCAGAAGTAATAGAGGACATTTTCTCCTACTTATTCAGTTGTTTAATAGCCCTAACTTAATTTCACATTGTTTGCTACAAAGGAGTAGCGTAGAATGGACATTTACAAATTACGTTACCGACTAAAATTTATACCATAGGAGTTGATCTGTTACGTGCGGTTGTTAATTGGAAGGGCCCGGCTAAGATCACCTACATCACTTCTCTCCCCAATCCCCCCCTTCTAGAAACTCGACTATTATAACTCTGATGTAATCAGCCATATTTCATTTGTTTAAAGCGCGTATTCGGGATAAATGTGCGTCTGTTCACATTTGTGTGCTTTGTGATTGACTTCAAAGTAAGGCTGTGTTCACAATGACACCGACAGACCGTGGTCAGACGCTGTCGACCGAGTTTGACTGAAAACATCGACCGGCGGCATGGTCACGCTGGATCCCATATAGTTTGTCACTTGGTCCAGTTAAAGGAGAGAGTTAGGTTAGGTTTGAATGTATTCTGTGTCTGAAGTATATTAGACTTCAATTCCCTGGGGTGCAATGGATTCCACCGACATTTTTATGCTTCGAAATTAGTGCTACAATGCGGCTTTTGTTATTAATAAAGACTTCGAATGCATACGAATGAGCTACACCTTTCTGGAAAGAAGAAAGTGGCGAGGATTGTGTGTTGTCCTCAGTTATTGCTACTCCCAGACAGAGTTTACGAATTAGTGAGGTACCGGTAAAAGGAGAAATTTCTATTACATATTGTGATATTTCGTGGTGTCATTGACGATAAATATTACAGTTTTGATGAATTTATTTGAAGTTGTGCAGACGTACTAGATAACCTCCATGCCTTAAATAATGAAAACCTACACCAGTTAGGAAAGTTTATTGCTTATCATAACGAATTTCGAGGATTTATTCGCGTTTTCTAGTGCATTTGTTTACATAAATACGGTACTTTTTCGACGTTTCAATGTGTGATTTCCTGACACACTTGCACTGCAGTTGTCTCTTTTAGGTTAGCTACTGAAGTTCGGAAAATCGGACAGAATAAATATTCAGGTGTGTGTTTTATCCTAATGTTAGAAACCATAACTTTTCTGTCTGCTTAAAGTTATTGTACCTCTTCCATTACTCAGAATGAGCAACAAAAGTTAATAATCGTGACTTAGGACTACCTGTGTAGAAATACCACTGTAAGTGACGATTTTTGTGCTATGATTTCCAGTTTAATGGAGCAGACACAATACCTGCAAGTATAGACAGACGTACTATTTAGTACACAAAAAAAGTTGCCAAGATTTTATTATGTATGCTACGATTAACCTTATTACAGTAACCTGAAAAGATTTCTGTGCAAGAGCTACATGGAATCACACATGGAAACGTCAAGATGCACCGCTATTTATGTAAACAAATGCACTAAAAGCGAGAAAAATTCTCTAAATGCGTTGTGCTAAGCAGAAAAATACATAATGGGCGCAGTTTTTGAGTATTGAAACACAGTTATAGACCACCCAGAAACATCCAATTATGATGAACGAAATGATTGAACTTCAATGACTGTCATTCAGTATATTTGTGAAAGACTAGTGTGAAATTAACAATAATTTTGAATACAGAAACCACTGAAAAGCAGAATCACACACAGGCCTGCACTACGTTTGCAGGGCACTTCATAGAACAGACTTATCACCTTGTTAAAGAACGCCAGAACCAGTAACAATAATTTGTGGACAGCTAATACCTGATTATCACAGTGCAAAACAACGTAAGAGAGCCACTACAATAACATTAAGATACGCCACAATCCCGGATTGAATACATTTTTTGAGGTTATAATTTAGGCCTAAAATTTCTGATAAAAAATTTAAGTTTCCAATGAACTGTAATATCAGACCAGAGATATCGAATTATATCCAGATTGTGATAATTATCGTCTTCTGGGTGCCACAATCTCTTTCTTACTTTCACTAAGCACATCAGTTGCTGACTGTCCATATCTAGCATATGAGAACGTCGGACGATTTGACCGAAGAAAACAAACTGATTTGAATTTCACCGACTGTCGTCCGAAATGTCTACGTTCGGGCGATGAGATCGGCTACACTGTGACCGTGCCCATAGTGGAGCACTGGTTTGAAACGGTCGGCCGTTTTCCGCCGATGTCTGTCGTCGCTAAACCCTCCGATATCGGAGCCACTGTGACCACAGCCTTTAATGGACGTCAAACGTTTTTGTCAGCCGAGGCGGATTAGCCGCGCGTGCTGGAGCGCCAGTTGCTGTGCGCGCGGCCGTCCGCCGTCGGGGGTTCGAATCCCCCCTCGGGCGTGGATGTTTGAGTCGTCTTTAGTATAAGATAGTTCATAAGTAGTTTGTAAGTTTAGGGACTGATGACCGCGCAGTTAAGTCTCTTAACCTTTACAAACATTTGAACATTTGTTTTTCCTCAGGGGCCACTTCCGACAAAGAGAGGTGGCACCTCAGGCTGCGGATGTTCCGACCTTCCTATTATTTTAATTCTCTCCATAACTAACGGGCTGGGACTACAGATTAATCAAGCGACCGGTTTCGGTGCTATATTCGCACCATCTTCAGGCACCAGTTGCGTAACTGTCACAAGTAACAGCGCATTTAAAAGGGGTGGCTGGCAATGCCAGCTGAGCCCACAGCCGACCTACAGGCAAGGCAGGGAAACCATATTCAGCGCACTGAACACAAACAAACCTAAACAGTCCCGCACACTTAGCCAGTTCTATGACCGAACTGCCTAACTACCATGACAAACTATGTTACAGGTATACTGCCACAGCCTATGTTCACAGGTAATCTGCCGCAGCCGACCCAGGAGACTTCACAGGAGCTCAGCTCAGCAGAACCTCGCATCAAACGGACTGATTCTTTATGACGAACCTAGCAAAGTTAACGGTACTGAGATATACCCTTCACTAACGTTACCAAACCTTGCACGATCTGTCGCAGATAGCATACCGCTACTGCCCTTCAAACCTACCCCACTGTCGCAGAGGTTTTTTTCCCTTGGCTCTTTCCTTGGCACTTTTTTTTTTCCTCTGCCCTTACATACCTTTACCCTTCGTATACCTTTCGACCAATTCTATCTCCAGATGCACCGTATTAATGGGTGATCGTGCCCACACGTACGGATAACATCGCGGTTCCCACATCCCGTGATCCACCTTAGCAAACTAACCTAATTATGGAGGTGACAGCAGAACTTTTGTGATAGTCACCACGTTGGTGTGGGCGTGGAGGGGCCCCATCCTTGCCTAATAATAATCGTAAATTTCATCGTCCTTGACTGCCAGGCATTATGCCGCTTGACTCGACAGGCTCAAATCCTGTTGGTTGAAAACGCTTCCATCGACAGAGCCCCACAAAGAGATTGAAGGTGGCAGACGCGTTATTGGTCACCAGACATCTCCGCGATGCCTCATATGGCGAGCATCTGTGACCCTGTCTGCTCTCTCACTGGTCACTGGTGTTGTTTTTCAAGAGGAACAAGCACTGCCGGCCGCGGTGGCCGAGGTGACTGAGGCGCTCCAGTCACGGTCAGCACGGCCACTACGGTCGGGGGTTCGAATCCCCCCTCGGGCATGGATATTTGTGCCGTCCTAGTTCGTAAGTAGTTTGTAAGTTTAGGGCCTGATGACCCCGTAGTTAAGTCCCATAAGCTTAACAAACATTTGAACATTTTTTGAACACGCACTGCTTCGACTAGAGAGTTTCAAACTTTCCATCCCCCCCTCCCCTCCCACGTCACCATAATCGAACAGCGAATAGTACTATATACTACGCTAAGCTTCATACTCACCTACACGAGACGGAGGCTTGAATTAATTAGTTTGATCTCACTTGTATCGCAGCTTCACAAGGGAACCATCGTTTGTAGGAGTTATCGTACATGTTCAAATGTTCAAATGTTTGTTAAGCTTATGGGACTTAACTACGGGGTCATCAGTCCCTAAACTTACAAACTACTTATGAACTACTTACGAACTAGGACGGCACAAATATCCATGCCCGAGGGGGGATTCGAACCCCCGACCGTAGTGGCCGTGCTGACCGTGACTGGAGCGCCTCAGTCACCTCGGCCACCGCGGCCGGCTATCGTACATGTCAATATTAGCAGTTGCAGGCAGACGTGTAGCAGCATTATCTTCTTCAAACATACGTTATCGCCACCAAATAGGCATCACAGTTTGTTCACAATCTTAGCGGAAACTTCATAAATTTCCGCCTGGAGGGTCGTCAACTCAATGGAAACCCACGTTACCAAATAACAGTAGCTGTAATAACTACTGGGCTTGTAGAGTGAATTATTCTCGTGTGTCATGAACAGTCCACTAAGTGATGTATTTACTGTCTGCTGGCTCCTGTCTCAGGATCTTCAGCCGACGTTCAGCGGTTTTCATGTTTCGCCAGAAAGAGTGGTTAGCATTTTTCAAAGATTTTCTTTCCCCTTTCGACACAGGAAGAAGTCTCAGCGAATTTCTACATTGATATACTACAAAGAAAAAACAAGCCAAGTATGTTAAGTTTCGATAATATTTGCTAATTCCGACCCTTTAAAGTATATCGTTGTCAAAAATGTTCAAATGTTCGTAAAGCTTATGGGACTTAACTGCGGAGTCATCAGTTCCTAAACTTACAAACTACTTATGAACTAGCTTATACTAAAGACGACACAAACATCCATACCCGAGGGGGCATTCGACGGGGAACGGCCTCGCGCATCGTAACTTAGCGCCTCAATGCGCTCGGCCGCTCCGCCGCGGCATATTGTTGTCGTCTTCAACTGCGATACTGGTTCGAAGCAGCTCTCCACGCTTCTGTATCCCGTGCAAGCATGCCCTTGTCTGAATAACAGCTGTATGCCGCATCCACTAAACCTGCTCAACGCGTATCTTAGTCCTCATCTGCATGTTTACCCTCAAAGGTTCATACGGTGCAAAAATCACGTTTCATGTATGAAATGGACTCTAAGAGATACGTTTTCAAGTCTTCTGATTAAATGTTTTATTTTTTCGCGATGCTACAGAATAATTTTATACGATTAGACCGCTGTCGCTGTAAGCGACATTTTCTCTTTTACACATAAAATAAAGCTTTTGAGGAAGACATCCATAACTTGATGTCAAAACCTGGTTACGTTTTACTGTACTCGCTGTAACCAGTGGTTTGTAATCCAGTGACTTAAAAAGCTATAAACATAGGTTTCCCTTTCCTTAACCTCGTGTTTAAGGTAAGTCGTAAGGTGAGTATTGCCTCGGATGTTCCAACGTTTCTTCTACACTACTAGCCATTAAAATTGCTACACCAAGAAGAAATGCAGATGATAAACGGGTATTCATTGGACAAATCTATACCTATAAATGTGAATGTCTGTTCGGTGTACGTTTATCACGTCTGAACCACAAGACATAGAGAGCTAAAAGTTTGTAGAGTTACTAATGTCTACCTGGGGAAGGCGTCAGGCACGGTTTTATGGCGATCGGATAATGTGAATGTCTGTTCGGTGTACGCGTATCACGTCCGAACGACAAGGCGCAGAGACTTAAATATTTGTATAGTTACTAATTGATAACCGAAGAAGGTTTTAGGCACGGTTTTATAGCGATCTGATAGATATCAAGTAATTTGAAGGATATAACGCGAAATGAGGAACAACAATTACTCTTTGAAAATTATATTTACTCTTTGAAAATGGTTTTATTGGTTTACTTGATGGGTGATAATGATAAAAGGGTGGAGTATATTCGGATGGAAAGTGATCTGTGTGTGTGTGTGTGTGTGTGTGTGTGTGTGTGTGTGTGTGTGTGTTAATATTTTGCTCTGCCGCGGAAACTACATAACGCAAACGAATGGTCTGTGTGTAATTGTTGTCCAAAGTCTCCCGTTGTACACCGTAGCAGTTCCACGTTGATAGCTATAAGGGGGTGGAAGATATGGTGGATGAAAGTCGTCAGATTATAAAACAATTCTGACAGAAGGCCAGCGATGACGTTTGCGACTCTATAGCAAGGAGGTTACATAAAGCGAAGCGTGATGCCACAGACCATATCTTTGGTCTATGCGTGCTACGATGTCTTGAGCTCTTTCTCTGTAAGGATAAGCATACGAATAAGGAAAATGTTCAAATGTTTGTGAAGCTTATGGGACTTAACTACGGGGTCATCAGTCCCTAAACTTACAAACTACTTATGAACTACTTATGAACTAGGACGGCACAAATATCCATGCCCGAGGGGGGATTCGAACCCCCGACCGTAGTGGCCGTGCTGACCGTGACTGGAGCGCCTCAGTCACCTCGGCCACCGCGGCCGGCGAATAAGGAAATATAAGAATAAATAAAGCAGTAAAAAAGAAAATTATTTTAATATATCTCTTTAAAAAATCGATTTGACATTTCTCGTATTACATCGTGATCGATCTGTGATATTATTATAATCATTATTGTTGAATTTCGTGATTGGATTCTCCGAAACGAGTGCATTTTTATGTGTGATTGGATCTACACTACTTACTTTCCTGATAATATTCATTAAAAATGTTTGTTTCTAAAGAAGGTATTGTATTTCATTTCATCCTTCAAAACCAGTCTGATAGGTAAGCTATCTTTCAGTAGTATGCTATCATAATCAACCAACATGCGAGCGGAGCCGCGGGTTAAAGCTAGTATACTGTAACTGACAGTGATTACATTTCCACGCAATTTGGGTGCATAGATCCTAAGAAATCAGTACCCAGAACAACCACCTCTGGCCGTAATAACGGCCTTGATACGCCTGGGCATTGAGTCATTTCCTAGATTTCGGCAGCCGAAATTCGTCGAGTGTTCGCAAGTGTGCTCAAGAGATGTCAGGCAGCTCTTTCCATAGACGGACATTATTTTGAACATCTACTGTAAATAAAGGTAAGCTTAACGCCCGCGGCCAGTCAAATCGTACAAAAAAAAGGGGCTAAAACGCAAATCGTGATGTAGTTCTAAATTTTTGATATGTTGTTAGGACCAGTAAGAGTATTATGAAACCAAGTTTGCAGCTTCGAAAACCCTGTGTTTCCCAAGTTATAAGTGAAAAACTCCGAAATGTTCGGACTTTTTTTAGATTTTGCCTTCTAACTCAAAAACTATGAGTTTTACGGTGTTAGTAGTTTTTACCATTTCCAAAGTACATAGAATATGTAACAATTTATGCCTAACCGCAGCGTTATACGTCGAATAGTTTTCTAGATATGAAGCGTCAAAAATGGGCTTATTTTTACCAAAAATGAAAATTTTATGTTTTGCTCTGACTTCGAGCTGAATATTAGCATAACCGCTCATCCTGCGAGAATAGACATGAGAATTGAAGTTGTAGTAAATTTTATTAGCTTTAAAATAAGCACAAGATGAACTCTCTAGAGCGAGTAGTTCTCTTCAAATTGTACAAAAACGGAAAGTCAGGAAACCGAAATTTTTGAAGAAATGACCCTAATCACTAATGACAAATTGTGGGCATGCAAAGAAATAAATATGTATACCACTGTCTTTAAAGAAATGCAATTGTGTAATAAAAAGCATACATTTCAATAACTGAGTAACCTACAACACCGAATGGTCCCAGAGGAATTTACTGTTTTCTCTAGAGGAGACTTCACGATTCGCAGATCTCATAAATTTTTGTCACGGCTGTGGACAGATTTAACTATCGAACAGGTTCTAATGAGATCAATGAAGATCCAGGGAGGATTAACTCACGGCCGTGGTATATCCAGCAGTGTGCTTTTAGTGGACAGGAGGAATGGTGTACATGTTAAACCTGTGCGAAGAGCTGGAACGTTTTTGGGACATTTCTTCTGTAACATCAGAACAACACATTGACTTGAGGTCAGCACAGATGATACGACACACTGCTGACTTGGAAAAACTTAATAAATGGTTCAGTGTCCATCATCCATTTCCATCTACAGACAAAATACTGTCCATCAGCAACGGAATCGTGGGAGTTGCTGAAATAAATTGCCACCCAGCTCAGGAAAAAGGCATTTAAGGGGTCAAGAAAATAACTGGCAGCTCGTTTGGCAAAGTAACTTTCAAAAGAAAAGACAAAGTGGTAACTTTGTCGACAATCACGAACTCCCTTAAAGTACACAAGAAGCATATCGACATTAATCCACTCCCCATTTTTCAAAGGATGTGTATCACAAAAAAGTCAGACAGTGAACTGAAAGAGCATTTTAAGTTCGAACTGGCCCCTTATCCACTGGCATTGTTCAACGAAGAGGGGATGCTTAAGGGAGCGAAGTCAACTTTTTATGTCGCTTTCGCACCACTTCCACAAAACATTTCTCTTGGAACCAGGACATTTGTAGTGGTCGATGGGGGATACCTTCTCCACAAGGCTATCTGGCACAGAAACGGCTCGACGAAGGCTATAGTTGCTACCTACGTTACCTACACTTTAAACAACTTTGGTAGGAACGTCGCGCTGGTGTTTGATGGATATCCGGAAGATGGAGCCTTCAGGAGTACTAAAACTGCAGAACGATTGCGCCGCTGCGCTGCCCTTTCTTGCAATGAGATCGTATTTGACTCTTCAACTATCATCAAAATGCCCCAGGAGAAAATTTTAGCCGACGACTCAAACAAAAGACGTCTCAATGACCAACTGTGCTCTGAGTTTCAACTCGAGGGCATTGAAACTAAGAGAGCAACAGAAGACATAGACAGCGACATTATCTGGACCGCCCTCAATAAAAGCGTATCCTACGAGAACGTGATCGTGGTTGGGGAGGATGTGGACTTACTCGATCTCCTTTGCGTCTTGAGCTCTACCGTCCGAAATGTTTATTTCCAGAAAAACAATAGAGGCGAGTCAAGTGGTACTCAGTTTTCCACTACATCTTTCTGTCGAGGAGAAATAGAATTGCCCCCCCCCCCCCCCCCGGATTTGAACTCTTCCTACATGCATTTAGCGGATGTGACACAACTTCCGCTCTTTTCTGGCAAGGAAAAACAAAATTGTGAAGTGTTCTTCAAAGGTACAAGTACCTGATTGACCTGGCCGCTGTGTTTCTATTGCCAGATACTAGTCATGAAACTATAGCTGATGTTGGAGAGAAGTGCCTGTGAGGAGGAGACACATCCTTCGACAACCTACACGGCCTTCGATTCCGCCTGTTCGTCAAGTCAGCAGCCAATGCGAAGATGGACCTGGGACGTTTGCCCCCGACCAATGAAGCTGCTTCCTTGCATTCCTACCGCACATATCACCAAGTGCAAACATGGTTGGCATTGACGAAGAACGCCACACAGTGCGGTTGGTCGAAGCGCTCCGTTGGTCTATTACCAGTAACAACGTTATGTGAACCAGCCCCACCTAAACTTCTCAGATCGCTCTCATGTGAGTGCAAGAAGGGATCCATGGGATCGTGCAACTGCCAGAGAGCCCGGCTTCAGTGCTCAGCTTTGCGCACTCACTACTCTGGTACCACTTGCTTCAACGTC
This sequence comes from Locusta migratoria, assembly GCA_026315105.1. Classification (NCBI taxonomy): domain Eukaryota; kingdom Metazoa; phylum Arthropoda; class Insecta; order Orthoptera; family Acrididae; genus Locusta; species Locusta migratoria. The sequence continues at coordinate 397,886,387 of CM048750.1, read as the reverse complement.
ACTATGAATCTGATCTACGAGGATGAAGACGATTACGACGATCTCCCACCTTCGGACGAACAGCCAGGAATGGCTGCAGCACCGCAGGAGCCTCCTTATGTCCTAGAACACGACTGTGAACAACCAGGACCTTCTAAGAAACCAAAACAGTGAGTTTTCAGTTATTGAAATGAATGTTTTTTTTTTATTACAAAACTGCATTTCTTTAAAGACAGTGGTACACATATTTATTTCTTTGCATGCCCACAATTTATCATTAGTGTCTAGGATCATTTCTTCAAAAATTTCAGTTTCCTGACTTTCCGCTTTTGTACAATTTGAAGAGAACTACTCGCTCTAGAGAGTTCATCTTGTGCTTATTTTAAAGCTAATAAAATTTACTACAACTTCAATTCTCATGTCTATTCTCGCAGGATGAGCGGTTATGCTAATATTCAGCTCGAAGTCAGAGCAAAACTTAAAATTTTCATTTTTGGTAAAAATAAGCCCATTTTTGACGCTTCATATCTAGAAAACTATTCGACGTATAACGCTGCGGTTAGGCTTAAATTGTTACATATTCTATGTACTTTGGAAATGGTAAAAACTACTAACATCGTAAAACTCATAGTTTTTGAGTTAGAAGGCAAAATCTAAAAAAAAAGTCCGAACATTTCGCAGTTTTTCACTTATAACTTGGGAAGCACAGGGTTTTCGAAGCTGCAAACTTGGTTTCATACTACTCTACCTGGTCCTAACAACATACCAAAAATTTAGAACTACATCACGATTTGCGTTTTCAATGTCTAATTTGACTGGCCTAAATAGAGTCCGAGAATCGGGCGCTGCCATGGCCGGCGGATGCGGTGGCGGCGGCTGGGAGCCGTACCGCGCGATCCGCGGACGCCTGGCAGGCGTCTTTCGTGAGACACCCTGAACTTGCAAATGTGTGCTCCAATGCGGCTTTTGTTACTAAAAAAGACATCAAATACATACGAATGAGTTACATCTGTCTCGAAAGAAGAAATAGGTGGGGATTGTGTACTGCCGTCCTTTATCGCTAGTACCAGATAAGCTTTACAAAAATGCGAGGTACTGGTAAAAGGAGTAATTTCTTTTGATATTTCGTGGTGTCACTGAAAATCAATATTACAGTTTTGCTGAATTTATTTGAAGTTGTGCAGATATATAACAGTTAACCTATATGTTGTAAATAATGAAAAACTACACCTGTTAGGTAAGTTTATTGCTTATCAAAACGAGTTTCCAGAATTTATTCGCATCTTCTAGTTCATTTGCTTGCATAACGACGGTACTTTTTCGACTTTTCAATATGTGTTTTTCCGCCACGCTTGTACTACAATTGTCTTTTTAGTTTACTGAAATTGGGAAAATTGGACAGACCAAATCTTGAGGTGTGTATGTTTTCTCCTAATGTCAGAAACCATAATTTTCTCTGTCTGCTTAAAGGAATTGTGCCTCTTCCATTACTCAGAATCTCAAACATAATAATCATGACTTTAGGCGTACCTTTATACAAAAATCACTGTAAGTGATGATTTTTGAGTTGTGATATCCAGTGTAATGGAGCGGACACAATACTTGTAAATACAAACAGAAGTACTAGGTAATATGTAAAAAACTTACCAATATTTATTATGTACGATTTTCCTCATTGTAGTAACCTAAAAACGACTACATATGTGCAAGAGTTGCATAAAATCACACATCGAAACGTTACGATGTATTTATGTAAACAAATGCACTAAAAGCGAGAAAAATTCTCTAAATGCATTGTGCTAAGCATAAAAATACATAATGGATGCAGTTTTTCAGAATTTAAATCCCTGAATAACACAGTTACAGCCTATCCAGAAACATCCAATTATGATGAACGGAATGAAGTTACATAGATGTTCAATGACTGTCATTCAATATATTTGTGAAAGATAGGTGTGAAGTTAAGAATAAGATAATTTTGATCACAGAAACCAATGAAAAGCGGAAGCACACGTAAACCACATTTGCAGGTCACTTCATAGAACAGAATCTCCACCTTGTTAAAGAAAGCCAGAACCAGAAAGAATAATTTGTGGACAGCTAATACCCGATTATCGCAATGGAATACAACGTAAGAGAGAAAATATAATAACATTTAGGTATGTACTAGAATTCCTAACATATTTTTAGGTTATAATTTACGCCTAAAAATGCTGATAAAGAATTTAACGATCTTGCTGTTCCAATAAACTGCAATATTAGCCCACAGAGTCAGAACTATTTCCCGACCATAATATTTATCGTTTTCTGGGTGTCACAACCTCTTTCTTTCACTAAAAGTGTTAGTTTCTCACGGCCCATATCTACCGTGTTAGAAAGTCGTTCTATTTCACCGAAGAAAACAAACTGATTTGAATTTTACTGACTGTCGTCCGAAGTTTCTACGTTCGGGCGATGAGGTCGGCTACACTGCGACCGTGCCCATAGTAGAGTACTGATTTGAAACGATGGCGGTCGTCGGTAAAATTCACAGATATCGGAGTCACTGTGACCACAGTCTAAGGTAGTGAACGCCAGAGTAGAGGTAATGTGGAAGTCCCACACCAACGTTTCTCTATGTCCAACACGTTTCATATCACTGAAAAATCACGACAAGTTAGCTTTATTATGCGTAACTAATGTCACAGACTTTATGGATATAAGAAATGGTGTGTCTCGATTACACCTTTCATTTGATCCCTCGCTCATTACTGTACTTCAATCATACTGAAAGTTATAAATTATTAAGTGAACCGCAATCTGATTTCTCGATAGCTCTCGAGACAAAACAAATACGATTGATATCAACACATCATCAAAACCCCCCAATTCGGCCGCGGTGGCCAAGCGGTCTGCGGCGTGCCAGTCACCGTCTGCACGGCCTCTACGGTCGGGGGTTCGAATCCCCCCTCGGGCATGGCTATTTGTGTCGTCCTTAGTATTAGCTAGTTCATAAGTAGTTGTATGTTTAGGGACTGATGACCCCGTAGTTAAGTCCCATAAGCTTTACAAACATTTGACATTTGAGTAGCCAAGCGGTCTAAAGCGTCTCGCTGCGGAGCGCGTGGTTGCTCGCCGTGGAGGTTCGAGTCCTCCCTGGGGCATGGGTGTGTGTGTGTGTGTCCTTAGGTTAGTTTACCTAGGTTTAAGTAGTTTGTAAGCTACGGACTGATGACCATGCAGTTTGGTCCGAAAGATTTACAAACATTTGAACATTTGATGACCCCGTAGTTAAGTACCATAAGCTCTATAAACATTTGAATTTAGAACCCACCGAGGGGCTCACGGTTCTTTCGTGAGTACGTGGGTGGCGAGCACGGGGCCCCGAGCTAATGCAGTCTTCCTTCCTCGTTTACTTCTCCTCCCCTCCTTTCCTCGCTCCTTCTCCCCCCCCCCCCCCTATGCCAACCAAACAACCCAACCCAACATCAGAATCGCTGTGCTTTCCTCCTCCATATGCCGTATCGTGCTGGTCTGTGATTTCGATAGTTTGCGCGTGATGTATCGAAATGTAGACAATGCTTTATGAGATGCGTCAGGCGCCAGTAAGGCGTGACGTCATGTCCACATGGCGCTCTGCCCTCCACGAGGTTATAGCACAGTCAACACGTCACATAGATGGTGTTCAAACCGACAACAGTCTGCCACCCGCAGTGCAACGAAAGGATATATTCTGGACAAAAAACAATGATTAATATTCACGGAATGAATGACATTAAATGCGAATGGGTAAAGAAATTGAAAATGTGTACCCAGCCGGGACTCGAACCCGAGTCTCCTGCTTTCTAGTCAGTTGCGCTGACCGCTACACAGCGATCACCACCCCTGCACGGAATTACTCAAGTACGCCTCCTGTCAGATACAAATTCTCAACTTTGCCCTGCCCACTAGAACTCAAACTCTGAGTTATTGTAAACCAATTCCCGTAAAAGTATGGGCCTAGGAGTGCCTCCGCACTGAAAAAAGGTTCAGAAATCGCGGAAATGTTTCTAGGCCCCATACGAACGTTTCTGCTGCTATGTTCAAGACTTTTCACTTGTGCTTTGTGCTTGCAATAAATAAATTATATTTTTAATAAATCAAAATCATGTATGTTCTAAAGCACTTTAATATTCATCCCTACTTCTAGGACAACTATTGCTACGATCTTGGTCTATTTTTCGGAGTTATGTTGTGGACATTGTAATTCTGTAAGAGACAGCAAAAGGAGCTGAACACCTTGTCACGTAAAACGATCGTTGACTAGCTGCTTGGAAAGCCATTAGTAGCTACGGAGATGACTTTACAACAACAGAGTCGCAGATCTTCACAAACTGAACAATCAAACACTACCACCCTAACTAACAGTGACGCCAATACTGTAAAGAATATAACATGTTTTTTTTGTTTGAAACCATAATTATTAACAATCTTTTACAAAATATAGAAAATTACGAATAAACAGAAATACGTGCATTTTTCGTAAAAATCACCATTGGATATTAAAATTCTGTAAGTATTCGCACGCAACGAAAAATAGAAAATTAAAAAAAAAAAAAAAAAAAAAAAAAAAAATCTGTCATTGCTTGATTCGATCCACTGACTATGTTGTATAGCTGGAACGCTACCACCGAATCTACATCGACAGATACTGCAACTGTTTTAATTATTAGTTTTGTGTCCCAGCCTCATCGCCGCTTTTGTGTCTCGTTCCGTCGTAGGTGTCGGTGGCCGAGTAGAAAGACCGACACAGGAATAAAGTATGCACGCTTGTGCAGGTAGGAGGTGACCAGCCAGTGGGACAGCAGAAACTAGGTACACTAGAGTAAATTAGAACGAGATATATATTTCTTAGAGACTTAGTAATACTTAAGTTTTACATATCTCAGTACTGCAGAATAGTTGAGGTAGAGCCTGCCTAGTGCCTATCCGATAGCCAAGTCTTCACTGGTGCCTATCTGATTCCGAAGTGTTAACTGGTTCCTATCTCAGTCCCAAGTGAACGATGTCGTTCGCAGCAGAGGGCGCTCGTGGCTGGTGTCGTAAGAACGCCGCGCCGTGCGTGCATGGCGGCGCGCGGCGAAAGTAGGTGGCGCGCACTTTAGACTTGTGCGACATCACAATTAGTACTTACGTGCATTTACAAAACTTCAATGTCGATTTTCTCGAAATTTTTTGAGATTTGCGTCGAATTGCTCTGGCTGATTATTTGCGAACGCACCATACCCACGTATCAAATACAAAACAAAACAAAAAACAAAAATTCTAAAATCCGATACCCATGTGGTCTCCTCTTGAGTCATATCCAACCGCCAGATGGAAGAAGGGCCAGAAGGAAGTTGCGCCCTCATGTGTGAATATCAAAAGACCCTGGGAACCCTCAGCTACCGCTGCTAAAAGAAGTAGACCATGCCGAACGGAGAAGGCTGAGATCAAGTCAGGCTGCCATTGCTTCAGCTAAGGATCTTTCGGATAGCAAATTCGATGTCTTCCAGTCATAGACTGAGCAATGGCGACATAACTGCCCTGCACAATGCCGAAGCCTGCCTTGCATCGAGGAGAAGCCACCAGGGTTCCATCAGCCTCTCGGCGTGTGGGCATAGGGAAATCCTCAACCGAATCCGGAAGATGTGCAGATAGCCGCGCTACACAAATGGGGGGAAATCCCCTCCCCGGAATGTGACTGTGGCATGGAGAGGCAAACAGTGCAACATATTGTGATGGACTGCAGAAACCGCGCATACTGTAGAACATTCAATGACTTTTTTGGGACTAGTTATTATATAAAGTACACCCCTGGCCATTAAAATTGCTACACCACGAAGATGACGTGCCACAGACGTGAAATTTAACCGACAAGAAGAAGATGTTGTGATATGCAAATGATTAGCTTTTCAGACCACTCACACAAGGTTGGCGCCGGTGGCGACACCTACAACGTGCTGACATGAGGAAAGTTTCCAACCGATTTCTCATACACAAACAGCAGTTGACCGGCGTTGCCTGGTGAAACGTTGTGATGCCTCGTGTAAGGAGAAGAAATGCGTACCATCACGTTTTAGACTTTGATAAAGGTCGGATTGTAGCCTATCACGATTGCGGTTTATCGTATCGCGACATTGCTGCTCGCATTGGTCGCTATCCAATGACTGTTAGCAGAATATGGAATCGGTGGGGATCAGGAGGCAATACGGAACGCCGTGCTGTATCACAACGGCCTCGTGTCACTAGCAGTCGAGATGAGAGGCATCTTATCCGCATGGCTGTAACAGATCGTGCAGCCACGTCTCGATCCCTGAGTCAACAGATCTGGACGTTTGCAAGACAACAACCATCTCCACGAACAGTTCGACGACGTTTGCTGCAGCATTGAGTATCAGCTCGGAGACCATGGCTGCAGTTGACCTTGACGTTGCATCACAAACAGGAGCGCCTGCGATGGTGTACGCAACGACGAATCTGGGTGCACGAATGGCAAAATGTCATCTTTTCGGATGAATCCCGGTTCTGTTTACAGCATCATGATGGTCGCATCCGTGTTTGGCGACATCATGGTGAACGCACATTGGAAACGTGTATTCGTCATCCCCATACTGGCATATCACCCGGCGTGAAGGTATAGGATGCCATTAGTTACACGTCTCGGTCACCTCTTGTTCGCATCCACAGCACTTTGAACAGTGGCCGTTACATTACAGATGTGTTAGGACCCGTGGGTCTACCCTTCATTAGATCCCTGCGAAACCCTACATTTCAGCAGGATAATGCACTATCGCATGTTGCAGGTCCTGTGCGGGCCCTTCTGGAGACGGAAAATGCCCGACTGCTGCCCTGGCCAGCACATGCTCCAGATCTCTCACCAACTGAAAACGTCTGGTCAATGGTGTCCGAGCAACTGGGTCGTCACAATACGCCAATCACTACTCTTGATGAACTGTGGTATCGGGTGAAGCTGCATGGACATCTGTACCGAGTTTGTGACACTTGCGGGGAGTGACACTTGCGCGGAAAGGGAATTTGTAGACACTTGCGCGGAGACCCGGACGCTGCAGGTAGTGAACAGGGTGTTCCAGAAGCAGGGATACACCACCCCTACTCCACGCCCTCCAGCCGCTACCTGTGCCGTATTCAGGGAAAGGCCCACCGAGCGAGGTGGAGCTGTAGTAACGGCCCGGAGATATCACAGCCTCATTCAACAGGGAGATAACACGTCATACAAATATCACTCGATTTACAATACAGCACCATGTGAAGAGGAATGTGATGAAATCGAAATTGAGCGCAACCGTTGCTAACTACAATTTCGGATTTACTGCATTCGCATCTATATTCGCATTTATCGCAAATGCGAATTTTTCCTGTCCCTAGTAATACCTCTACAAATAAACAGCTGATCAAGGCACTGAAAGCAAGGGCAGATCTTTGGATATATTACTACAAATAACTAAAACACAATTTGATCGTGGAATTATATACAATCTCATTATAAAGGTTTTTTGTAGGTGGTTTTGAGCAGCTTTTAAATATGTTAGGAATAGCATTATGAAATATAGACAGCTACACCTTATGTTTATTATGAGATATCGATTTCGGCTAATTTCAAGTGATCTTCAAGTCTCAAACAACAGGTGTTACTTATGCATTTTTCCAGTGGCACTCATAACCTTTAACTGTTTACACACGAGGTCTAACGTTGTTAGTCGCGTTAGCGATGAAAAGAGAACCAAGAAACTTTGTGTCTAAATGATACATATATTGGTGTGATGTCTTATTTCGAAAGAACAAACATCACACCAATATATATATATAGCTCTCGGTAAAGTGGAACGGTACGATGTCATTACGTAGCACAGCACGGCGACTGGAAACGCAGGAGAAGTGCAAACAACATTCTCTCCTCAGAGGTATGATTCTAATTAGGTTCGACGTAGACTTCTACAACATATAGTCTACACGGCGAAGATTACACCAAAAAATTTAACGTTTCGTCTACTTTGGCGATAGCAACCAAATTTTAAAATCGTGTCTACTATGTAAAGATTTAGCAACACAAAACGCTTCAAGTCCATAACTTCACTGGTTTTCGAGTTCTCAATTTTAATATTTTTTAATGTTATTACATAAAAAACAAATTTGGGACTCACACTACAATTTTCATATGGCAGGTTTTGTAGGTACACTCTTTGACAAAAAACCTGGCCGCCGCTGAGCCTAAGTCCGAGCTGATCGCGACATGGGACAATAAAAGTGGCCGCGCTGATTCGCTCTAAGTCCAGCTAACTGCACAATCTGGCAACACTGCAGACTGCGGGAATCACATACAGCACTTCTTGTGTGCAGTTAGAAGATTAGTGGGTCAGTTCCCTCCTTGGTCTTGCGGTAAAGTGCGCGACTTGCATCTTCAGTATTAGCGATCGAAACCGACTGTTGACAAAAAATTTTAAATTCACGTCACTCGTTCATGCTCATGCCCCATGTGTAAGGGAAGCATATGTGTAACGTATTTCATTTTTGGTACACTGGTAATAACATTTCGGCCCAATAACATTGCCACCTCTGGCCGCAGCACTTGGCAGAGCTCTCCGCGGCCCACTCGCCCGCAGCAGCAAATGAAATGTTGAAATGTTTGTTAAGCTGATGGGACTTAACTACGGGGTCATCAGTCCCTAAACTTACAAACTACTTATGAACTACTTACGAACTATGACGGCACAAATATCCATGCCCGAGGGGGGATTCGAACCCCCGACCGTACCGGCAGCAGCGGTGGCGGCGCTACACAGCGCCTGCCGCCGCTCATCGCCCTGGATACGTAAAATGCTGTAGTGTTGCTAAGTGGTGATCCACAAAAAAGAATGCGATTCGTATTTCATACAGGATATAACGAAGTAGACCACCTATTTTGAATGATGGCAAAAAATTGTCATTGTCCATTCCAATGGCACTCTCCGATGGTTAACACTTATTTGTGGTTTAAATCTCGATCCTTTTCCTTTCAGAAAAGCCTTTCATGTAACTTGTTATTGTCATCAGTTCATGTGTTTTCATCAAGACACAATATGTAACTCACTAAAATGTTTTAGTGTCGTTGTTTCACTCCGTACGGTAAATGTATGAGCTAAATTATGTGAATGCGTTTCAGTGCACGTTCTAAAGCAATACAGGCACACTGCAAGGTTCGTGTCTTCATGTCTCATTTCTACAGGAGATATTTCACATCAATGGAGGTGAATTCGAATTTCTTCGAAGGCGTTTGTATGGTGAAGCAAAGAAGACATCTAATACCATTTCCATAATTTGAAGTCGACCTTTCTGAAAGACTTATTGTATAAAGTTTTTCTTACGATTCCGGTAAAGAGTTTCTTCTTGCGATCTGCAGCGTATAAAGTAAAATAAAATGAAATTAAATTCCATCCCCAAACGCACTTTCTCCAACCAGGATTACAACTGCCGCCACACACCAGGCTTGCATCACAAGACACAAGCAGAACCACACAGCCAACCACACACTGCCGGAGATTGCCCTCAGTCTCTAACATATTCAATGCTTAGCCTCTAACGCATCGCGAAAGAACCTGAAAGTCACCTACACAAATAACTACATTCCTTGAGTGCAAAAGTTAAATTTCTGTCTCTCATTTCACGTCGGCATTACAAATCATTAGTCATGAAAGTAGAAAAGGAATGTCAAGTGAACTTAGTGAGACAATTCAGTACCACTTGAGGAAGTAACTGCACTGTCACAGTGTTGCCAAATATCAGCAACGATGTTGCCAGTTCTTAGCTGTGCTAGGAAGACCTGTGTAGCGATAAGCGACGCGAAATCGTGCTAGTCTCATGCGGGCTTCTAGAGAGGAGTCGCGCATTTCGGTTAAGATGCGGCGCTATCTCCTGATAGATTCCGTCGTCACATTTACAATGCAGATATTAAATTCGTCCAATGAGGCCGAAACTAGCGTTTAAGTTTTTTTTGAAGCTTTACTGCATTATGATATATTTTCAGCAAATGACTAGAGAAGTTAAAAATACTGATTTTGTGCTTGCCGGCCGCGGTGGGCGAGGGGACTGAGGGGCTCCAGTCACGGTCTGCACAACCACTACGGTCGGGGGTTCGAATCCCCCCTCGGACATGGATATTTGTGCCGTCCTTAGTCTTAGCCAGATCATAAGTAGTTTGTAAGCTTAGGGACTGATGACCCCGTAGTTAAGTCCCATAATTTCTACAAACATTTGATATTGTGCTTGCAACATACGGCAAAATCAAAGACAGAGATACGTAAACATGCATCGCCATTACAGTTTTATCCCCACGCCAAAAAAAAAAAAAAAAAAAAAAAAAAAAAAAAAAAAAAAAAAAAAAAAAAAGACTAAAACAATTGCTTTGATACATTTCGACAAAAGCTAATTTTTTGATGAAAAGTTACTGGAAATCAATGATGCCCCATCCGTCTCGAAAAACTTCGCAACTTGAAAGCGACTGCGTTTCAAAATGTAGCCTTACGACTGTACAAGTAATATTTCATGTCTTCTACGTGTTGGTTTGCTTGAAAGCCAAAAGAAACATAGTTAACTAATTACAACACAGTAATTATTTCACTTAAGTATTCAGAAGACTGGATATTTAAAATTACGGCCATGAACACAGAAACGAAACAGTATATGTGGGAAACGTGCAATTCTGATGTTTTTCCTCTGCAAACATATACATATAATCTATAGACTACTAAGCAGCTTATTGATTTCGTAGTGTTACAACCTTGATGGGCCAACAAATGATGATGAGAATCCAAACCCATGTGTCTGATGGATTTTTCGAACGTTGCAACCTATGACTTGCATGTGTTGCTTAGTATCTTTCATCACGATGGTAAATCAACAGAAATTGTTACAAACATTTTACCTACTTTCTCCTATTGTCCTATTTTTCGTCAAACCACACATTCTTTCTGGTCTCTTGGCCACATGGGAATGAAAGCTTTTGCAACTGAATTAATGATAATAATGATAGTAATCAATGATGGTTACGGCATTACAACAGAATGATAAAGATTACAATAACAATAGAAAATTACGATCTCTTGGTTGAAACACTACAATGAGTTTTGGTATTTCGTTGCTGAATGCCATTTAGGATATTTTTCAGAGGAGAAAAATAGACCTGAAGCCACACACATCACTAGTACAACGATACATCACTAATCAACTATGCTTGCTGTAGATGAGAAAGCGAGAACGGCGCCACCGAGCTAAAGTGAGATTACTCGTTCAGTTATCTGACATTTGTTGGCAGTTAATACAGACAGTCCCGACATGAAACACAAAATTGTTTGCAATTTAAGGAGGGGTAGACCTTTCTGCGGTCGAAAATGTAATTCAGGATAACAGAGTCATTTAAATGCAATGACTAATCTCATATCCTCATGAATATTGGAAAATACCTCGAATTCTGGAACGAAGAGAACGATCAGAGTTTCCTAGCGTCATAAGCAATACTGCTAAGCTGTAGGAAGAATTTCTTGGCCATTCCACAATATCCTCTTTCCTAAAAACAGCTTGCTTCAACTGGCTTTTATCCATGCTGCGCTGCCAACGCCCATTCGAAGTAAGGATTGAGTCCGAAAGCAGACAACATCATTGAAAATGCTGATGAATAGATGACTTACGTTCATCAACATCCGGGGAGAGTTTCTTTCAACGAAACGGAGAAAGTGTGAAATGACTACTTTCTCCAAAGTTCCTACGGACTTTTGTCCCAAATTGGACGTATATACGTTCAATCTTGTCATAAGCGGCTCCAGGAATATCACCAAAATGAGCATCTGGCGGGTACCGTCCTAGAGCAGCTATTACGCAAGTTTTTACCGATAATCATAAAATTGACAAGACGGCTTTTGCTGCAGAATATAGTGACTTCTATTACATCTGCATAACCTTTCCCAATAAGAAACTGTTTTCTTCGTATGTGATGCTCCTGTTTAGGTGCATTATAATGTTAGTGTACTTTTTATCTTAAATATTTTTATATTTGTAGGTGATTCAAAGTAATTGTCCATTTCGATTTGAGTTTTCCATGATTTTCCTAAATCAGTCTAAGCAAATGCCGGAATGGTCCCTGCGGCAGGGCACGGCCGATTTCCTTCCACATCCTTATCATGACAATCCGAACTTCTGCTTCGCTCTAATGACCCCCTTGTCGAGGGGACGTTAAATCGTAACCTTCCTTCTTTCTTTCGTGTCTCGTGTGCAATAGAGCTTACTTTGTTCATGTTTCCGTGTGTTGGTACAAATTTTGCAGTTCATTTCAAACCAACTTCCCTCTGAACAAGAGACCTTGAACTTTCAACTTAACTTAGAACTGGATGACACTGCTTCATTAACGCCATTTCTTAATTGGTGTGTGGTGGAGGGTAATTTTTATACAACTGCTGTTTTCGCCTGTTTCTCTTCCAGTCGTGAATGGTTCGCCGTTAAAAATATTTCTGGTAAGACTTAGTGTGAGTTCATATCGCCCTATATTTTACCTTCGCGATCTTTTCGTGACTAATACATAAGAGGGGTCAGGTGAAATAGAAATAAAACAAATGTATCGAATGTCTCTGTTGTATTCTCATAAAAACGGTTGAAACTGAATGAAAAATTTCACACATACAAAATTTGAAAAGTGTAAAATAATCATTCAGATGGAAAATGCATAGAAACGTGGTTTTAAAATAGACTAAGACGTATAAAGTAACTTTTGTCCACTCGATAATTGCTACCGCGTTAAGGATAGTTCCAATAAATTTTCGAATTTTTAATAGCTATGTGAGACATCATAGTAACACTGGAACATAAAGTGTTCTTGCATCATGAGAAATGCTAACAGTAGTGTTTAGTGGCCACCAACGTGAAGGGTAATTTATTTCATTAACGTTCTGAAGTCGATAAGAGGTATGACGCGGTGGGGGCAGCCACGATCGTTTCGGTAAATGCGGCACAACGAGCGAGCGAAGGCGCGCGCGTCTGGAAACGGAGAAGGCGGAGCGCGCCTGCTGGAGGGATAGTTTTCGTTCTGAACAGAGGAAGCCACAGATATTCGGTAGAACTCTTGGAACGTACGCGTTTTGACTTTAACATAATAAATAAATTAAATTCACGAATTGCATTGAACATTGCAATGTATAGTAAATTAATGTCGTCCGCTATCTGCGACGACACCGATCGAATGATAATATATCGACGTGAGATAGCTGGCACCTAAAAGTCGCCATTAAGTTTGTACTTTGAAACCTATCACCGCGCTGTAATGAACACGTTGCAACTAAAACTATGTTTAAATCGCATACGGTCATGAGACTACGTAACATTTTATGAAATCAACGAGGCAGGCAACAAAGACAGGTCCGGAATCCATGAGCACCTCATCAAGGAACGTGCTCAAAAAATTCAAATGGAACGCTATTTATCGTAGCAAGATGTTCTGTCAATAACAGGTCGCTTGTAATTTCCATATTGGTCTGTGGACATTTTATTTTATTAGGAAGCAAACTCGAAGGAAACTGGACAAATTTGGGTATTTAGGAAGACTTTTCTGCGACAAATTGTGAGTCTTATTGTTAGTTAATGTTCAAATGTTTGTAGAACATTAGTTTGTGGGACTTAACTTCAGGGTCATCAGTCCCTAAGCTTACAAACTACTTATGAACTAGCTAAGACTAAGGACGGCACAAATATCCATGCCCGAGGGGGGATTTGAACCCCCGACCGTAGTGGCCGTGCAGACCGTGACTGGAGCGCCTCAGTCCCCTCGGCCTGTTAGTTTGGAGTACAGTAAATATAACGATAAGTCCTGCATATGAATCAACCATAAACCGAGAAATAAAACTAGTAATACGCTCAATGAGGTATTCACTGATTTTTTTTTTTTTTTTTTTTTTTTTTTTTTTTTTTTTTTTTTTTTTAATAGCTGGCCACGTGACATATGTGCAATTTGGAGAGCGCAGTATATCGAGCCTGAGTGGAATTACGGATCCGGATCCTAACATGCAGGACGCCAGCTACAAAAACTCGTTCATCAGGCCACCAACGTTTTAGTAGGGCCTATTGTTTCGCAACTTCGGCATCATGTAGATGTGAGTCTGATATGTAATTCTGCAGTCAGTTGACTTTTTCTTGTCACCTACATTAAATATTTTGAAAAATTAACATCATAATATGCTCGTTGTAGTAGTTAACTGAATTTGTGTGCAAGAAGGTCGTTTCATACATTAACTACTCCTACTCTCTTTCACGTTGCGAGCAATCTGCTTCAGCTGTGAGTAAATAAATGAGGTAGGGTTTATAGCAGTAATGTGTAGCTGTATAATAGTCACTTTCTGAAAACCTAGCCAATTTAGGAATCGGGGCTGTTTTGTTGCAAAAGCTGGATCTCATCATTTCGTCTCGTAACGTCTTCAATTTATCCGCTTACTGTCAAACAAAATCATCTGTGCCAACTGTCTCATGGAAACCTCATAGCAGATGCTGTAGCCACCTACTTCAAGAATATCAAGTGACATCAGAAACAAAACGAAAGAACATTTTCTTAAATGAATTTATCAATTATTCTAAAATGATGGTAAAATTTTAAATATAGATAGAACAACTTTTTAGGAAATCACTTCAAATGTAGTCATCCCATAAAGTAAATAATAAATTCTGAAGCTGTGTCAGCTGCTTTTTTTTTTTTATTAAGAATGTTGCTTTACAGGTCCAAGACCGTTTTCACGTTTTTAAAGGCCCATCTTCAGGTGTTAATTTTTTTCATATGAAAATTCATTATAGAGACACAAGGTTCTAATTGCTTTCATCTGTCATGGGAATAAAATTTCATTAATTCGGCTCAGATATATGGAACCAGTCCAACAGAAATCATCATTGTCATTCAGAATAAAAACCAAGGACATTAAAATGTGGGACAAATAGTCGCGTATTTTTGATTACTGTATTTTCAATTAAACCAGTAGAGAGCCGAGGAAGTGAAGGAGTACAAACCAAAGAAAACTGTCCAAAGAATCGAAGAAACCGATAGATGAAGGATTTGTATTTTGCTCATCTTTGCATCAAGTATTACGGCAAGGTAATACGAATATGCGCAACCAACCAGATTCTCTGTTCTGTTACAGCTTCATGAGGACTAAATTCATTTAGGTAATATTACTTGAATGTGAGACGCGTTTGACAAGACTCAACGTAGATACAGTCCATCTTCGGACAACAGTGCCTAGTATCATTGGAGAAAATGATGGTTTGCATTACTTTTTCGTTTTGTTACAAAAAGATCTCACTGAAAGTTGATGATGGTAAGTTATCAATTCATCATCATTGCTTCTCAATGCATAGCTAAAAGCCAGTTGAGGCCAGATGCTAGTAGGATTGAGAATATTGTGGGCTGTCGCTTTCAAGATGCGAAGTGTTTGATACCTTACTGTTTAGTGACGGATAATGCAACGTTCATTTCCAGTAACTCATAAAAATTGCTTTTGTAGATACCTAACAAAGTATTTTTTTTGGGGGGGGGGGGGGGCGGGGGAGAGGGATGAAACTGAAATCGTGATGGAAGTTTATATATCTCAGACTTTGACCTGCCGTATGTTGCTAGCACAATATCAGTATTTTTAACTACCCTAGTCATTTGCTGATATATCATAATGCTGTAAAAAAAAAATTTCAAATGTTTGTATAGTCTATGGGACTTAACTACGGGGTCATCAGTCCCTAAACTTACAAACTACTTAAGAACTACTTACGAACTAGGACGGCAGACCATGCCTGAAGCGCCTTAGTCCCCTCGGCCAAATCCTGTAAAGCTTCAAAAAAAACTTAAACGCTAGTTTCGGCCTCATTGGACGAATTTAATATCTGCATTGTAAATGTGAAGACGGAATCTATCAGGAGATAGCGCCGCATCTTAACCGAAATGCGCGACTCCTCTCTAGAAGCCCGCATGAGACTAGCGCGATTTCGCGTCGCTTATCGCTACACAGGTCTTCCTAGTACAGCTAAGAACTGGCAACATCGTTGCTGATATTTGGCAACACTGTGACAGTGCAGTTACGTCCCCAAGTGGTACTGAATTGTCTCACTAAATTCACTTGACATTCCTTTTCTACTTTCATGACTAATGATTTGTAATGCCGACGTGAAATGAGAGACAGAAATTTAACTTTTGCACTCAAGGAATGTAGTTATTTGTGTAGGTGACTTTCAGGTTCTTTCGCGATGCGTTAGAGGCTAAGCATTGAATATGTTAGAGACTGAGGGCAATATGCGGCAGTGTGTGGTTGGCTGTGTGGTTCTGCTTGTGTCTTGTGATGCAAGCCTGGTGTGTGGCGGCAGTTGTAATCCTGGTTGGAGAAAGTGCGTTTGGGGATGGAATTTAATTTCATTTTATTTTACTTTATACGCTGCAGATTGCAAGAAGAAACTCTTTACCGGAATCGTAAGAAAAACTTTATACAATAAGTCTTTCAGAAAGGTCGACTTCAAATTATGGAAATGGTATTAGATGTCTTCTTTGCTTCACCATACAAACGCCTTCGAAGAAATTCGAATTCACCTCCATTGATGTGAAATATCTCCTGTAGAAATGAGACATGAAGACACGAACCTTGCAGTGTGCCTGTATTGCTTTAGAACGTGCACTGAAACGCATTCACATAATTTAGCTCATACATTTACCGTACGGAGTGAAACAACGACACTAAAACATTTTAGTGAGTTACATATTGTGTCTTGATGAAAACACATGAACTGATGACAATAACAAGTTACATGAAAGGCTTTTCTGAAAGGAAAAGGATCGAGATTTAAACCACAAATAAGTGTTAACCATCGGAGAGTGCCATTGGAATGGACAATGACAATTTTTTGCCATCATTCAAAATAGGTGGTCTACTTCGTTATATCCTGTATGAAATACGAATCGCATTCTTTTTTGTGGATCACCACTTAGCAACACTACAGCATTTTACGTATCGAGGGCGATGAGCGGCGGCAGGCGCTGTGTAGCGCCGCCACCGCTGCTGCCGGTACGGTCGGGGGTTCGAATCCCCCCTCGGGCATGGATATTTGTGCCGTCATAGTTCGTAAGTAGTTCATAAGTAGTTTGTAAGTTTAGGGACTGATGACCCCGTAGTTAAGTCCCATCAGCTTAACAAACATTTCAACATTTCATTTGCTGCTGCGGGCGAGTGGGCCGCGGAGAGCTCTGCCAAGTGCTGCGGCCAGAGGTGGCAATGTTATTGGGCCGAAATGTTATTACCAGTGTACCAAAAATGAAATACGTTACACATATGCTTCCCTTACACATGGGGCATGAGCATGAACGAGTGACGTGAATTTAAAATTTTTTGTCAACAGTCGGTTTCGATCGCTAATACTGAAGATGCAAGTCGCGCACTTTACCGCAAGACCAAGGAGGGAACTGACCCACTAATCTTCTAACTGCACACAAGAAGTGCTGTATGTGATTCCCGCAGTCTGCAGTGTTGCCAGATTGTGCAGTTAGCTGGACTTAGAGCGAATCAGCGCGGCCACTTTTATTGTCCCATGTCGCAATCAGCTCGGACTTAGGCTCAGCGGCGGCCGGCCGGCGGCCAAGTTTTTTGTCAAAGAGTGTACATTCACACGACATAATTCAACGGTTCTGTGCATTCATTTTATGAGAAATACCAATCATTTGTTTTCAGTGTTTATTTCAAATTTCTACATTTAAGTTTCTTTTATTATTAGTACTTCAATGTGGTGATGAAATAAATAAATTACGTGTATATGTGTAGTCTTATGCGGCCAAACTACTTAGGTCATCAGTCGCTAGACTTACACTACTTAATCTTACTTAAAATAACGTAGGCAAAGTACAAACAAACATACCCATGTCCGAGGAAGGACTCGAACCTCCGAGCGGACCGGCCGCGCAATTTGTGACACAAATTACATGTTTGATAATATTAATGCATAGAAGTATGAAATCACGTCAATACTACTTCCTGCAAAAATTTCGACAAAAAAAGTTGGCACTGAGTTTAGAAAAACAAAATGCTCGTATATTGGATTTTAACATTTTATCAAAAAATGAATGTTGCTACAAGAGATACAGCCATTCAAATTTACGGGCACCATAACGTTTTCCCTTCCTGAGTAAATGAGCTGCTTCTTGTAGTTTCAACACCTTTATCTTGAATGTTCTGAATATAAATCTTCACACAGACTTCTTGAGGAGGAGAGTGATATGGATAGCCGGCCGCGGTGGCCGAGGTGACTGAGGCGCTCCAGTCACGGTCAGCACGGCCACTACGGTCGGGGGTTCGAATCCCCCCTCGGGCATGGATATTTGTGCCGTCCTAGTTTGTAAGAAGTTCATAAGTAGTTTGTAAGTTTAGGGACTGATGATCCCGTAGTTAAGTCCCATAAGCTTAACAAACATTTGAACATTTGATACGGATATCTGATTGTAAACCACTGCCTGTTACCTTAGACTTTTTGACTGTACTGAACAGGAGTTCCGCGTATTCCGTAATTTATATTTATACAGTTAACAGGCAATGTAATTTATAACCAACTATTGGCTGTCAATTTCGCTTCATTTTTCCTGGAAGTCTTGCAACTTGATCTCCCTGTTGGTTTATGCCAAGTTCGGAGTAAAAATGGTTCTATATGACGGTGATGGAAAATAGAATTTATCTTTAGCATTTTTCGGTGTGTGACATTCCCTTACACATCCCGTATTTCATACATTTGTTAGATGTATTTCTAAATCGAATACAGCCAAATCGTTTTGGGTCTACGAATAAACGCTTCAAGTATGTAAAATACTCATTGACTTATTATTAACGTTTTTTAATTGAAGGTTTAAGGTTGCGTCTCCTATTAAAAAGCATAGTAGCTATTTTTAAAGAGATGGATTTGCGTGATAGTGGGGTTAACTACACAGCGGTCAATTACATCAACGTATCTGTGCAGGATGCCTAATATATTTATTGCTTGCGCAGGTGTCTTGACATGCTTAGTGTTCTGAATAATATGCTTTTAGGAGGTATGACTGTGGAAAGTCATCGTCTTGTAGCAGCAAAGAATGACCTAATAACTCTCCAAACATTATCACTATTAAAATACCTTTTTGTTTTCACGAGGAACACTTAACGAATTAATATGTAGTTAGAACAAGTTACTATATTGCTCTTCAGCTTGCAAAGGGTTGTGCAATTTGACTGAGTTTCTTGTTATGTTGACAGTGTGGAAACTTGACAACAGCAGTGCTAGACTTCTTGGTGTGCTTGTACCCAGGAAAAGCCATTAGCCGCCCCAAGGGTCCCGGGTTCCGCGCAAGTGTCACTCCCCGCAAGTGTTCCAACCCCTCTGTACCTGTACACGCCATCCAAGCTCGGTTTGACTCACTGCCCAGGCGTATCAAGGCCGTTATTACGGCCAGAGGTGGTTGTCATGGGTACTGATTTCTCAGGATCTATGCATCCAAATTGCGTGAAAAAGTAATCAAATGTCAGTTATTTTTTATGTGGTTTTAGGGCGCACAGCTGCTAAGGTCATTAGCGCCCAGACAAGAACAGAGATTCGCTAGATCTCAAAAAAAAAAAAAAAAATAAATAAATAAATAAAAAAATAAAAATAAATAAATAAATAAATAAATAAATAAAAAAAAAATTGGTAACTGCCAGTTAGAACATCAACAAGAGGCTAAAAACGAAAGATAAAAGACAATTAAAGGGTTAAATATCCTTGGATAAGTTGGCCAAGTTGATAAAACGCAAAACTCGAGCAGCTGCTCGTGTGTCATCAGCTAAAATTTCCTCCAGAGTAGACGGAAAGTGAAGGGCGACACGGAGATGATGAAAATTAACACAAGACAGTAAAACATGTCGCACTGTCAGAACTTCACCGCAGGAGCACAACGGTGCAGGGTCGGCGGATAGCAAGTGACGGTGGCTGAAACGGCAGTGACCGATCCGCAACCGGGCCAGGATGACCTCCTCTCGCCGAGAGGGGCGTGAGGAGGTTCTCCAAGCGGTCGGGATCTGTTTTACAGTTCTATTTAGTGGTGGGTTCTTTTTCCTTATTCCTCGTGTCCCCCTACCCTTGAAGAGTTTTTAATCTGTTGCCTTTTATTTAGTGTATGCCTGGTTCTTAACTGGAGGTCTTAAGTGTGTGCAGAGTGGCTGGCTCATCCAGTATTATCCTCGTGATCAGCCAGTCACACTCTTCTGCTGTAATATTTTAGTTCTGTTGCCTATTTCGTCAACAATCAATGTGCCTTCCGTTTTACTTGTCATTTTAACATTGACTGACACTCGGTCCACGGTGTGTACTAAATGTATAGTGCTACATTATAAATGGCTCGCTGAGAACAAATATTCAAAATGTTCAAATAGTTGTAAATATATCGGACCAAACTGCGTGGTCATCGCCCGTAGCTTATAAACTACGTAAACTGAGGTAAACTAACTTAAGGACAACACACGCACCCATTCCCCAGGGAGGACTCGCACCTCCGACGGCGAGCAACGGAGCGCTCCGCAGCGAGGGTCCTTAGACCGCTCGGCTACTCCACCGCGGCTCGCTGGGAACAGGGGACTGATCACCCAGCAGTTTAGTATCCTTTAAACACCAAAAAACAACAGTAAAAGAAAATATGTACCCAGTTGGGATTCGAACCCGGGTACCCTGCTTTCTAGGCGGTTGCGTTGACCCCTATACCACTGGAGACACAGTGATCACCGCACCTGCACGGACTACCCAAGCACGCCTCCCGTCAGATACAAATTCCCAGCGTCACCCTGCCCACAGTACTCAAACTCGTAGTTTTGAAACTAATTCCAGTAAGAGCCCGAAACTACGAGTTTGAGTACATGTATATATAAAATAATAAGGCAGACAAGGATATCGTCAGAAGTGACACAGGGAAGTGTAATAGGACCGTTATTATTTTCTGTATACATAAATGATCTGACGGACAGAGTGAATTGCAGTCTGCAGCTGTTGACTGATTATGCTGTGCTGGATGGGACTGCGTCGCCATTGAATGACTGTGGTAGGACTCATAAAAGTTCAGATATAACATTAATGGTGCACTGTTTGATACAGTCGTGTCTATTTAACAACTAGGCGAAACTTTAGGGAGCGATATGAAATGTTATGAACATCAGTGCTTTAGTTGGAAAAAAAATTTAGGCGGTACTCTGCTCATTCCACATTAAATGAGTCAAATGGATATTTTTAGAACCTCAAGAAAGTAAGAATTTAAGCTTATAAATACACTAACAAAATCTAGCTATAATTTAGAGATTTGAAACTCATTTTTATTGTATTCGGGGGTTTAGTGTAGGTGAGGATACCACCTATCGGCACTGGACAACATCTTATCGTAGCTAATCAGGAGTGGCGTTCCAGAAGACGATTGCGTGTTGCTGCCGGGAATTAAAAGCAAACTTATATCACGCGAAAGCCATTACAAAATTCGACAATGGAAGTGCGTGGAACTATTAAAGATGGAACCAAGCGTTTACCGCCGTAAGAAGCAAAACTGGCAGTGTCACCAACATTTGAACATGTATATATCCAGTCAGTTGAAGAAACATTGGGCAATGAGATTAAAATTAGCTTCTACTTTAGTTCCTACTAGTGCTACGACACATTATTTTATAAACTGACTATAGTGCGAAGAAGACGGCGAAGTACACATAATATTTACGAAAATGTCCAATGTTTGTATAGTCTATGGGACTTAACTACGGGGTCATCAGTCCCTAAACTTACAAACTACTTATGAACTACTTGCGAACTAGGACGGCACAAATATCCATGCCCGAGGGGAGATTCGAACCCCCGACCGTAGTGGCCGTGCAGACCGTGACTGGAGCGCCTTAGTCCCCTCGGCCACCGCAGCCGGCTAATATTTACGGTAAATATTTTATCTTGACAGTGAGTCGTTCTCAGAACGTATCGTGCTAAGCATGAAAACATACGTATCTCATGCAGTATTTCAGGATTCAAATAATGGAAATTAAGTCAAAATTTTGCGATATACTGTCCCTTAAACTTTTAAAAGAAATGCCTGAATTTTGCACTTGCTTTCTTCAACGAATAGGCAACGATATTACATACAAAAGACATTGGGTATGTATGACAAGATTCTTAAACGCTTTGGAGTCGGTAAGAAGCACTTTGTCTCGGTTGAGACTAGTCGGAGCTCTCCATTGACTAATTCGAACGTTTGATCGCCAGTCAGATTCCTTTGGAATTGTCCGAAAGTGCAATTTAAACGCTTCGACAGTTATGACCGTAATTCGAACACGAACCTAAAACTTTCCAACTCCCTTTCCGAAATCCATTCGACAATTTACAAATTTAAGAAAGAATTTTAGCCGGTACGCTAATAGCGAGTTTGAATTTTAGGCGACCCAACTAAAGCACTGGTGAGCGTGTAAGCAGTATCGTCATAAAAGTGGATCACCTGCTTCGGTTTGTTGGGTGAATTTTGGGAAGATGTGATTTATCTGTGAAGGAGGCGGCCTATGAAACGCTTGCGCGACCCCGTCTTAGGTACTGCTCAAACGTATGGGTTCCGCACCAGGTAAGTTAGAAGGGATACATAGAAGCAAACCAGACGCAGCCAGCTAGGTTTGTTTCTGGTACGTTCGATCAGTATTACAGAGCTGCTTCCAGAACTTACAGGGGAATCGCTGGAGGGAGGGTTATGTTCTGCTTGAGAAATATTACTGAGGAAATTTAGAGATCTGGAATTTGTAGCAGACCGCAGAAACATTCTACTGTCGTCAGCTTCGCGGGAAGACCACAAGGATGATATAAGAAAAATCAAGGCTCGTACAAAGACATACGGGCATTCATTTTTCCCCTCGCTCTATCTGTGAGTGAACAGAAAAGGAAATGTCTAGTAGTGTGTAGGTGTTGATTATTTTTAGAGCCGCCCTGTTAGCTGTGTGGTCTAACGCACCGCTTTCCGGGACTGGGAGGCGTTTCAAATGTTCAAATGTTTGGAATTCTATGGGACCAAACTACGTTGGTCATCGGTCCCTAGACTTACATACAAACTACTTAAACTAAATTAAACTAACCTAAGCACAACACACACATCCATGCCCGAGGGTGGATTCGAACCTCCGACGCGGAAGGCCGCGCAATCCACAACGTGGCGCTCCAGACCGCTCGGCTACTCCCGCGCGGCGAGGAGTACCGGCCCCGGTTCGAACCCGCCCGACGGATTAACGAAAGGTGTCGGAGTGCCGGCCAGCCTGGATGTGGTTTTTAGGCGGTTTTCCATATCCCCCTAGGTGAATACTGGGCTGGTCCCCAAGTCCCACTTCAGTTACACGATTCGGAAACATTTCGTAACACTTTACACTTTCACACACATCTAACACTCTACGCCTGCAGCGCGCCAGTCACTGTCTGCACGGCCACTACGGTCGGGTGTTCGAATCCACCCTCGGGAATGGATATTTATGCCGTCTTTAGTATAAGCACAGACAAATATATACAGACGGGAAACCTCCGTAAGGGCCTGGTCACACGCTCAGGGGTGCGGGGCAGGGGATGCTGAAGCAGTTCCGTAAGATGTCCCATGATGGCGCTGCGGTCAGAAGCAGCCCTTTAAACTGGCCAGAGCAGGCGGCAGGTAGCGGCTGCCCCCACCACCACCTCCCCTCAAACGCCAGCAAGCCGGACACAGCAGAGGCCTCGAGGCAGTCGGCACGAGCTCTCCCCTCAGCCTCCCCTCCACGCTATCCTCTGACGTGCGAGAGGCACCCTCGGAAGTGCCTCTAGTGTGGTCTACCGGTACTAAGCTGGGGAACAGCCTACATGCTGGCATCTTACGGAAATACGAGGGGAGCCTAGGACAGAGGTTTATCTGCATCTACACCCACAACCATACTCCGCAAGCCACCCGACGGTGTGTGGCGCAGGGTACCTTGAGTACCACTGTCGATTTTCCCTCCTATTCCAGTCACGTATCGTTCGCGGAAAGAAGGATTGTCGGTATGCCTCTGTGTGGGCTCTAATCTCTCTGATTTTATTCTCAAGATCTCTTCGCGAGATATACGTAGGAGGGAGCAAT
The DNA here is from genome assembly GCA_026315105.1 of Locusta migratoria. Classification (NCBI taxonomy): domain Eukaryota; kingdom Metazoa; phylum Arthropoda; class Insecta; order Orthoptera; family Acrididae; genus Locusta; species Locusta migratoria. Next base: position 397,862,281 of record CM048750.1, on the reverse strand, counting down.
ATACTGCTAGACTCCTCAGTAAAGGTATGTTCTCGAAACTTCGACAAAAGCCCGTACCGAGCGACAGAGTGTTTCTCCTGCCGAGTCTTCCACTGGAGTTTAGCGATAATCTCCGTAACGCTTTCACGATTACCAAATGATCCTGTAAGGAAGCGCGCTGCTCTCCGTTGGATCTTCTCCATTTACTCTATCAATCCCATCTGGTACGGATCCCACACCAGTGAGCAGTATTCAGGTTGTGGGCGAACAAGTGTACTGTAACCTACTTTCCGCGGTGGAGTAGTCGAGCGGTCTAAAGCGTCTCGCTGCGGAGCGCTTGGTTGCTCGCCGTGGAGGTTCGAGTCCTCCCTGGGGCATGGGTGTGTGTGTTTGTCCGTAGTTTAGTTTACCTAGGTTTAAGTAGTTTGTAAGCTACGGACTAATGACCACGCAGTTTGGTCCGATAGAATTACAAACATTTGAACATTTTTTTTTTGTAACCTACTTCCTTTGTTTTCGGACTGCATTTCCTTAGAATTCTCCCAATGAATCTAAGTCTGGCATCTGGTTTACCGACGATTTATTTTATATGGTCGTTCCATTTTAAATCCCTCATAATGACTACTCCCAGATAATTTATGGAATTAACTGCTTCCAGTTGCTGACTTGCTATAGTGTAGCTAAATGATAAAAGATCTTTCTTTCTGTGTATTCGCAGCACATTACACTCGTCTACATTGAGCTTTAATTGCCATTCCCTGCACCATGCGTCAATTCGATGCAGATCCTCCTGCATCTCAATACAATTTTCCACTGTTTCAACCTCTTTATATACTACCGCATCATCCGCAAAAAGCCTCAGTGAACTTCCGACGTTATCCGCAAGGTCATTTATATATATCGTGAACAGCAACGGACCCACGACGCTCCCCTGTGGCACACCTGACTTCTACTTCGGAAGACTTCTCTCCATTGAGAATGACCTACTGCTTTCTGTTATCTAGGAATTCCTCAATCCAATCACACAATTGATCTGATAGACCATATGCTCTTACTTTGTTCATTAAACGACTGTGGGAAACACGGCATCTACCTGAGAACCCGTGTCTATGGCCCTCTGAGTCTCGTGGACGAATAGCGCGAGCTGCGTTTCACACGAACGCCTTTTTCAAAACCCATGCTGATTCCTACAGAGCAGATTCCTAGTCTCGAGAAATGTCATTATATTCGAACATTTAGGGGGGCTTCTTCCTTGTATATGTTACTCTGTGGTGTAAAGTAATTCATAAGTAGTTTGTAAGTTTAAGGACTGATGACCGCCCCCCCGCAGTTAAGTCCCTGGGGGAGGGGGGGGGGACATGGGGTGGCGGCAGGAAGGGCATCCGGCTACCCTTTAAATGTAAATAACACATGCCAAATTCACGTGTAACACAGTGCCGACGCACAGTGAGGGAAAAGGGCGAAAGAGATAAATAAAAAATGTTCAAATGTTTGTAATGCCTTCGGACCAAACTGCGTGGTCATCAGTCCTTAGCTAACAAACTACTTAAACTAAGGTAAACTAACCTAAGGACAACACAAACACACACACACCCGTGCCCCAGGGAGGACTCGAACCTCCGCAGCGAGGCGCCTTAGCCCGCTCGGCTACTCCACCGCGGCTAGAAAGAAAAGCTGTAGATTATTTATTAATCCCAGAAATCCGCGCAGACATGTTTAAAGACCTCCATTAGACACGGTGTGCGAAGCTAAGTAGCCCTGGAGCACCTGCTCGTGTTCTTGCCGTGGAGCGCTCAACACGGAAGAGTCGCGAGATATGCGGACATGGAGACAGCCGGTTCGCAAAACTGTCTGCGTGGTCCAAAGCTGTCGGCGCCCTGGCAACTTCCCCGTGACTCGACTGCTGGACGTCGCTTTAGTTGTTGTCTGAAACTGCACTCATGCCTGCCATTTTACAACCAAACTCATCTTAGGGAGCGATATTATTGTATAACTGGAAGGATAGATGCCAAGATCGCAGTTTTTATTTTATTTATTCAAGACGACCGGTTTTCGACACTCTTTGGTGTCATCTTCTGGTGCCACTGGCGTGAAACTGCTTATAATAGTGCTCCACATAAAATCTGGTAGGTGTACTGGCTGATAGTTATATATAAAATCATGTGCTGGTGGATAGTCAGAAATAAAACCGATGGCTAGTCAAAATTAAAACAGTAACATATACATAACAGGATATGGTGCTTATTTTATGTATATTTCACTGTTTTAATTTTAACCAGCCATTCGTTTTATTTCTGACTATCCACCAGCACATGATTTTACATATAAATACCTGTAAACCCGGCGTTGCCCGGGTGTTTATTTATCCTACACCCTCGTAGCCCACATCCCCTTTCCCCCTCTCTCTGCATCCACCTCTTTCTCTCCCATCTCTCTGTTCGTTCCCACCTTTCCCTCTCTCGGCAAAGTTTCCTGCAAGGTATCCTCTGTCGTGTACCATACAAAAATCTATGTACAGAGTGATCTTCCTCTTGGTTTAAAGGTCTTGTGTGCGAAACTGCATAAAGATTCGAGCAAAACTATGCATTTTGCAAAATTCCCTAAATTAAGTACCGACCACCATGCACCTAACGAAATTTTATACAGACAGTGACATTCCTCTCTTTTAAGGTAGAGAGTGTAAAATTTCGTCAATATCGGTACGAAACTTTAGATTTCTATGCAATAGAAACGCAGGGTCACATTGAAAAACGCACTTTGTTGTTCTCAAATATTCCAGTTTTATTTCATGCAACCATTGTTCTGAGAATAACGAAAACAACAAAAAAAGGACCTGTGAAATCGGTTGAGCCGTTCTAAGGTTATGGCGCGACCAAGGTATTTAGGGATCCATTTTTATGTTGCAAAGTACCCTTTTCCCTGCACCGTATTAAACTTAAGATAGACGGTGACCGTCCTCCTTTTGCTTTGAAGATCAACCGTTAGAAATTTCGTGAAGATCGCAATGAAACTGTATATTTCGTGATTCTGTAGGAGAAATATGATCCTTAACGCACCTATCAGAAAAAGCTTTCTTAATTGACGCTTTATATTTATAGACTACATAACTGCCAAATTTTAGTTTCATAGGTAACGTAGTTTTCGAGATTTAATGTTTAGTCCCTAACTACTCCCATTTTCCACCAATTGACGCATAAATCTGGGTATTTCACGCGGTGGCTTCTTATTATTTATGACGTCATACGTCCTGAGTTATGTGTCATACTCTTTTGTTTTTGGGTCAGGAACCTTCATGGGCGTACGTTGAACAGTTCACCAAAGTTTCATTGCAATCGATTGAATGGTTTATGAACACAGGACATGCAGACAAACATTCATATCATCTTTCGTTTTAGAATGTTTCCAAATATGTACATTCATGGGCCCCAGCCGTACATTGATACCGGTGAGCCGGCCGCGGTGGCCGCGGGGACTGAGGCGCTTCAGTCACGGTCTGCACGGCCACTACGGTCGGGGGTTCGAATCCCCCCTCGGGCGTGGATATTTGTGCCGTTCTAGTTCGTAAGTAGTTCATAAGTAGTTTGTAAGTTTAGGGACTGATGACCCCATAGTTGAGTCCCATGGACTGTACAAACATTTTCCAATAGCTGTTACTGTTCCAGAGATATTTTGGGTGGACAAGATAGCTGGGACACCCTGTGTGTGTATATATCATCAGCCAGTACATATACCAGATTTTATGTGGAACCTATCATTGTATGGATAAATTTAGACTTTAATCAAATCAAATGTTCAAATGTTTGTAGAGCTTATGGGACTTAACTACGGGGTCATCAGTCCCTAAACTTACAAACTACTTATGAACTAGCTAAGACTAAGGACGGCACAAATATCCATGCCCGAGGGGGGATTCGAACCCCCGACCGTGACTGGAGCGCCTCAGTCCCCGCGGCCACCGCGGCCGGCAGAGAGAGAGAGAGAGAGAGAGAGAGAGAGTAGTTTGCAAGTCTAGGGCCCGTCCCTTAGCTTTACAAACATTTGCGCAGTTTTGAAGAGGAAGTAATGGGTGGGCAGGGGGCACTATTACCGTAGTGTTCTGCAGGACGGAAGGCGTATATGGAGAGCCTGATTGGTAAAGGCGACCGATGGCCCGAAGCAGAAAATACAGGTTCGAATCCCGGTCTACTACAAATTCTCAACTCCGCTACTGAATTTCAGTTCCCTGTAACGGTCGAGATATTAGAATATTTTTAATTCGTCAATTTACGGCTGTTTATGTCAATCAATGGCGTCAGTTCTTTGGAAAATGTCCGAAGGAACAGACACCGTATCTATCTATAATCATATGTATGCCTCCAACAGGCAAATGAGACTTTCTGTGCGGATGCACAGAGACGTCCAGCGCCCTCAAGGAGTACAGTGGGGGGTATGCCAGTAATGACCAGGGGGGTAGTTTCCTAGTTTGCGATAAAGCGAGAATTGTTTTTTTTATTTTTATTTTCTTTTTTTTTTTTTTTCTTTTCTTTTTTTTCTTTTTTTTTTTCCCCCCATCTGGTTGTTCGGTTCTTTACAAACGGGAGGTCATGTTTGTTGAATGTAGAACGTTGACTTCTTGGCTAATTTTTTTTTTTTTATTATATAGACATAAAAAAGGTTACTGCGGCCGCTGACCGAAAACTAGAAATCCGAGCTGGAATCCTCGTCCAGCGCAAATATTCAACTTCGCCACTGAATTTATTTCAGTGCCTTCTAACAATCAAGATGTTTCATAATTTCGAATTCGTAAAAGTACATCTTTGTTTTAGTTTATAAACAAGCAGGAAAAAATCGTTTGGGTTCAGTACATCCCTGAAATATCGGTATGTGTGTCGATTCATTTCTTCGTATCACACATTAAAGAGAAAAAAATATATGGTTATTTCCTCAAACTGAATTTTTTGAATAGCATTCTAATACAAACTTCTATGATAACGTAAGCCTCTGTAATAATTGTGGTGTCGCACAAGTCAAAAGTGCGCGCCACCTACTTTCGCCGCGCGCCGCCATGCACGCACGGCGCGGCGTTCTTACGTCAGCCACGAGCGCCCTCTGTTACAACGCCGCTCGTGGCCACCACTGAACGACATCGTTCACTTGGGACTGAGATAGGAACCAGTTAACACTTCGGAATCAGATAGGCACCAGTGAAGACTTGGCTATCAGATAGGCACTAGGCAGGCCTCTAGCTCAACTATGTATCAGCATTCTGCAGTACTGATCTATGTAAAAGTTAAGTATTGTATACATTCTGTGCAATATATATCTCGTTCTAATTCACTCTAGTGTTTCTAGTTTCTGCTGTCCCACTGGCTGCTCACCTCCGTACCTGCACAAGCGTGCTACCTTTATTCCTGTGTCGGTCTTCGTACTCGGCCACCGACACCTACGACGGAAACGAGACACAAAAGCGTCGACGAGGCTGTGACAAAAAAATAATAAATTCCGTTTGACACTTAGGACTCTTGTGGATATGATGGGGTATCTAGCAGAATTCTAAAGTACTGTTCTCCATATGTTAGCCCAGTACTAAACCTTATTAATTTTGCCTTTCAGAATGGTCGGTTTCTTTGACAGATTAAATTACTCAGTAGTGAAACCACTTTATAAAAAAGGAGAAAGGGATAATGTAGACAACTATAGACCTATTTCTATGCCATCGGTTTTTTTTTTCTAAAGTTATTGAAAAGGCCGTATATTCAAGATTAATTGATCATTTCAGTTCATATAATTTATTGTCAAACGTGCAGTTTGGTTTTAGAAGTGGTTTAACGACTGAAAATGCTATTTTTTCGTTTCTCTGTGAGGCACTTGATGGGTTAAATAAGAGTCTACGGACATTAGGCGTCTTCTTTGATTTAATTATTGTGTTGATCACAAAATATTGTTCCAGAAGTTGGAATATTATGGAATACGAGGAATAGCTCACAAATGGTTCACCTCTTTAATAATAGACAACGGTAGGTAGTTATCCGCAGTGTAGGAAATGGCTATGACGTACAATCGCAATGGAGCACAATTAAGTATGGGGTGCCCCAGGGGTCTGTTTTGGGACCGTTGCTGTTTCTTATTTATATAAATGATATGCCTTCGAGTATAACAGGTGACTGTAAAATATTTTTGTTTGCTGATAATACCAGCTTGGTAGTGAAGGATGTTGCTGGTAATAATGACAGTATCAAATAATGGAGTTCAAGAGATAAGTTCATGGCTTGTAGAAAACAAAATGATGTTAAATCACAGTAAAACTCAGTTTTTACAATTTCTAACACATACTTTGACGAAAGCTGAAATTTTGATTACACATAAGTGGCATATGATAAGTGAGACCGAACAGTTCAAATTTCTAGGTGTTCAGATAGACAGTAAGCTGTCGTGCAAAGCCCAAGTTCAGGATCTTGTTCCAAAAGTAAATTCTGCTATATTTACCATTAGAACAATATATGAAATAAGTGATTTTTCAACACGAAAAGTAGTCTCTTGCGCTTACTTTCACTCACTTATGACGTACGGCATTATTTTTTGGGGTAACTCGCCTGATGCAAAAAGGATATTTCTGGCTCAAAAACGGGCGGTTCGAGCAATATGTGGTGTTTTCACGAACGTCATGTCGACCCCTTTTCAGTAGTCTGGGAATTTTGACACTGGCGTCACAATACGTTTTTTCTTTAATGTCGTTCGTTGTTAATAATATCAGCTTATTCCCAACGATTTACTAGCTTTCACTCGGTGAATACTAGGCAGAAGTCGAATCTACATTTTCATCACACCACCTTGACACTTGTGCAGAAAGGTGTACAGTATTCTGCAGCATCCATTTTCAATAAGCTGTCACAACAACTAAATAATCTTAGCACTAACCCACACGCTTTAAAATCAAAATTGAAGAGTTACCTCATGGCTCACTCTTTTTATCCTGTTGAGGAACTCCTAGAAAAGTTAAACAATTAAGCTAATCGATTTTTTATTGATTCTTTTCACTTTGTCTTAAGATTGTCGTGCCGGCCGCGGTGGCCGAGGGGACTGAGGCGCTCCAGTCACGGTCTGGACGGCCACTACGGTCGGGGTTTCGAATCCCCCCTCGGGCATGGATATTTGTGCCGTCCTTAGTATTAGCTAGTTCATAAGTAGTTTGTAAGTTTAGGGACTGATGACTCCGTAGTTAAGTCCCATAAGCCATACAAACATTTGAACATTTTTAAGATTTTCGTGTGTATAGGACTACTTAAAAATTTTCTATTACCATTCCTGTGTAAAAATTCATGTATTGACTTGTTCCATGACCATGGAGTCTCACTCCTCAATTGGGTCCTATGGAACAGAAAACCGTATTATCATCATATCTAGTTAATAAACTATTTTTCGAGATATTACCTTCATTACACAGCCTATTCCACATTCCGGCTGCAATAAACTACTCCCACTTCTAGCTGTGTAGCTGGTTTTTCGTAAAACGCACGCCAGTTTCATTGAATTACCAAAGTTATTATGGAAACTGGACATAGTGAATTAAAAATCACAATTTTGAGTTTGTTCCACAACTTTATTTTAATTCGTGAACCGGTTTTCGGCTTAGAACGCTATCTTCAGACTTTACTGTTTATGTCAAAGAATTTATGATGTTTTGAACATGGTTTTGATACAGACTTGAAAGATATTCTACTCTTTACACTTATATTCAAACACACAACAATTATCTTTGTCTCTACTGTCGTAGAACAGTTAAAATGTTCCAATAAAACAACCGTAATGAATATACAGAAGGGGGAAGCAAGACATCTAGCTTGTGCAACGCTTAGTTATAAGGAAGCAAGCTTAGGTTTAACGTTTGTCGACAGCGTGGTCATTAGAGACGGAGCTCACGTTTTTGAGGTGAGGACGGGACCGGATATCGGCCGTACTCTTTCCAAAGGAACCATCCTATTGTTCGCGTGGAATTATGCAGGGAGATCATGGGAAACCTAAACCTGGTTGGCTGTAGGTGGATTTGAACCATCGTCCTTTCCGAACGCGAGTCCAGTGTGCTAACCTCTGGCTTGATGGCGTGCTGATATAATTCAAATGACCTTCCTCTCACCAGAAATTTCATTTACAATATACACTCGATAATCCGCGAGTGGATTAACCGCTTTGCGAATTATCCGCAGCATATATATATATATATATATATATATATATATATATATATATATATATATATATATATATATATTATTTTTTTTTTTTTTTTTTTTTTTTTGCACCTGTGAGTAGGATTCTCTATTCTCTATGTTAGAGACAATTTTGAGCTACAATACGAGTGTAGTAATTCGTGGGCAGCTCGAACATTGAGTGCTGCACTACAGTATTTGTTGCAAAAGATAAGAGTACATATAGTGTGTCGACGACCTGATGAGAAAATTTAATGCTGAAGGGTCTGCCTGCAAGGGCTGTGTTGCTACTGGACAATGCACCATCGCATCCTAATGAACGTGTCCTGAGATCGGATGAGAGTACGCTATCTGTTAAATATTTACCACCGAATATAACAGCCTTAATTCAGCCAATGGAAGAGGGTGTCATTGCTGCCATGAAGAAAATTTATAGAGGAAGTATGCTACAAAAGCTTATTGACGAGGGCAGCAATCTCCAAACATTTTGAAAACAGTTAACTGTGCAAGACGCAATTTATTTTCAAAGGCATGGAGTAAGATAAAACAATCAACCATAGCAAGTCGTGGAAAAAACCTAAACCCAAAGATAGAAAATATCCACGAGTCCGATGACGAAGAAGATTACTCAATAGCAACGCTAGCTGCTGTTTTGAAGAAAGACAACTCCAAGGTGTGAAGCAGTAGCCAGAGGAAACATTTCTGAGTGGTTTGACGTGGACAACAGGAAGGCAGGCCATGTTATGTTGACAGAGTGCAATTGTTAATTGTTGGCAAAGTTCAAGGGAAGTCTGGGGAGGCGAATGACATTGTCGACGATGACAACAATCCTCTAATTCCCAAAACAATCAGCAGTCATGCATCAGCACTTCAATGGGTTACTGGTTTAACTTGAACCGCTAGAAGATGCTCCTCTTTGTGCCAAGTTGGTGTTGCGCAAAATTCGCAGTGCCTTATATAAAAGACAAGCTACCGCAATGACACAGAAGTCAATTGAGAACTATTTTGTTTCAAAGTAGTACACTGTAATGTAAAACTGGATTTGTAAGTACAACTTTTTCATACATAATAGATGAATAAAGTAAAATGTATTATAATTATTAGATAATTGACTATAATTATGACATAGTAATTAATTTTCATCTTGGTTCTACCCTAACATTACTGTGTACTTAGGTTGCGGATTATCCGCGATTTTCGAATCCCCAGTTACCATGGATAATCGAGAGATTACTGTAACTCTAAATTCTTTCCGGCTGAACCTTCCTTTCTAATTACCATGGTTGTTTCACCCCTTTTCTTCACCGTAACATCATTCATAATATTTCATAACCTACAAGAGACAATGTGTAAGTTAACATGAAAAATGTCGTTCCTTTTTCTGAATTATTCACATATCCATATCTTCTTGTTTTATTTTTAGACACCGGCAGCAAATAAATAGCAACAAATGCTCAGTCGTTCTTCGACTGCTATGATTTGAAATCCCCCTGCTAAAGTTAAATAATGGCAAATAATTGTGTTTGTAAATCTATCTGACTCAACTGCTAGGTTATCAGTCCGTAGCTTACAAACTACTTAAACCAAGTTAACCTAACCTAAGGACAACACACATCCATGTTCGAGGGAGGACTCGAACCTCCGATGCGGGATTCCTCGAGCAGATAACCGATGGTGCACTGCTGGCTTCGACATATTGAAGTATTGACGATTGTCCATTGTGACAGAGGACAAAGTTACCTGGCAAAGGTGACCGAAAGAGGCCAATGACCCTGTCCCCCTGTGAATATGAAGAGTTTTATTCATTAGAATATTCTCATACATTTCTGCAAGTGACTGGGCCGCCATCGGTTCTCTGAAATATGAGTTTTTTGAGTGACCTATAAAATTTAGTTCTTGTGACATAACACGTCTTGCAACAGAGAGAGAGAGAGAGAGAGAGAGAGAGAGAGAGAGAGAGAGATAATGAATTTCTTGTACGTGGACGCTAGGGGGATTTTACAACGCCTACGATGCTGACAAAGTTTGCAGATTTCTGATAAAAACACCGCTACGCAAATTTATCCGTCATTGTCTCTTTAATGCGGAAGACGATTATTGGTGTTTTAGGATGGTCTAATTGGGAAGACAAATCATCCATCTTATACTTCATGCGGTAATTTGCAAGCCTTTTTGCACGGGGGTGTTCCCGTCAATATATATCTAACATCGTACTATCGCAGCATACCAATCAGATGTCACTTTATGGCGAGCATTAAGATTGCGTGTTTCACTTGAAGTACATTTAACGTAGTATTTACGAGATTAAGGCATTAATGAAACAATATGTTACACACTGTTGGGAATGGAAACCTGTTGGAGTACGTTTAATATAATGAATATCGAATGCCCGATATAGTGTTTCTGAACGGGAGATTCGGACGCTACGCGCCCTTATGTACTTAAAAAAAAAAAATCTTGCTTAACCTATACCTACAGATCTCTTTTTTTTTTTTTTTTAAGTCAAAGTTAGGTATAGGTTAAACAATAAGTCGTGTTTTTTTTTTTTCTTCTTCTTTTAGTACGTGAGGGCGCGTAGCGCCCGAATTTTCGGTTCAGAAACACTATATCGAACTATCGTTCGGTACTACGACGTCCGATATATCGACGGGAACACCGCAGTGCACAAAGGCTTGCAAATGACTATGCACTCAGCATTTGTGCATAAAAACAAGAACAAATTTTTCACAAAGCTGCGCGGAATAGCCGTGTCCTTAGGAGAGATTAGTTTAAGTAGTTTGTAAGTCTAGGGACCGATGACCAAAGCAGTTTGATCCCATAGGTTACCGAACATTTTATTTTTCATATTTTTCCTTCACATTTCGCATACCGTAAACTGGGTTACAAAGCAAACTTATCTCCATTGGTCACTTTTCTCATCATTCTCTCTTACCTCAGGATATGTTGCACGCATGTACGTCACATGATACCTGTAGTTCGTTTCTTCCCTTGTATATGCTTTCTTACGCATAATATATTTGCAAATCTGTAATCGGCTGTAAACAGTGTTTTATTTCACACACCCCACTTCATATACAACGTTGTAATTGTTCATCTCATGACTAGACAGTATCTGTACGTACACAGTATCTTTACATAAATTATGGATTCTACAACCACACAACTAAACATGTAATGACAAGGGAGGAGGGAGAAGAGTAGCCGCATGTCGTTCCAAATGGTCATAAGAACTTTCATAAGCTTTGAAAAGCACACACACACACACACACACACACACACACACACACACACTAAACATCAGCAATACATTTTTTCTCACGTAATATGCATTGTGTTTTGCAGAACTGAAAGTTGTCTGTGTTATTAAGAACATAATATTCTATCTTTATTATGTATACAGTAACAAACGTATCATATTTTAAAAGGGAAGTTGATGTCATACAGAAGTTAAGATTGTACACTGCTACTACCGTTTTACCTATCAGCTTAGATGAAAGGTTCTTTGAATGTTGTTCCCGTTACTCGACTGCTAGTTTGTAATAACAGTAACGTACGATCGCAGTTTTACTACAATGTGCATCTGCAATGTGAGGATTTTCTGTTTCCTGAAAGCATGCCGCATTCCTTTGTCTCCAGAAGTGTCAGATAAGCAATACACCGTTTCCTTGGACTGGACACGATTCGCGACAGATGGAGTACTTCTGCGTGAGTCTCACATACCTCCTAACGCAGAGCAGCACGGTGGTGCCGACCCTGTGCCTCAGAATGACGCGCATCGCTTCTGCCGGCTGTCGACTCGGCGTTCTGCACAACACTGAACTGAGTCGGTGCTTGCATCACAGCCGAACTCCACCGACGGTTGCCGAAGTCTGTGACGTCTTCAAAACACAAGAATCACGTCGTAGCAGCTGACTGCTGAGCGAGCGGTCGCGTATGTAGGTGTGACAACAACACGAGCTACCCTTGAAATGTTCATCTGCAGCGTTCGCTTAACTCCTCTCGAGACGCATTACTGTTTTCAGCAAAATAATGCTCTCGATGTACGGTATCTTGGAATACTTTGTTTACATGAATGATGTCAAATTAACACTGTTACTCAAAACTGAATTTTTTCGAAAGCCACGCCGCAAAAGCTTAGACGTTTGTTAGCACTAGTTAGCAAAGAAAGAGAATATCTTAGAGAGGCAACACCGTGAAACGATAGTCAATAACGATCTTAAACGCTAGCGAAACGATTCCGTAACTGAAAGTGTTTCGTTTAGTTCAACACAAAGGAGCTTCAGACTATATTGGATTGTACCGTAATGCATAATAATGAATGTAATGTAGCTACGAAATATATTAAGCGGTCAATGTTAAGCAGTTTAACATTAAACTAAATATGAATACAGCTCGCAAACACTTGATTATAACACATTACTGTGTATCGTAAACTGTGACACATTTGGTATTGTACAGAAGAAGATATGCTCTGGAAATTGAGTTTACGATCAGTCTTCGTATATTTTAATACCGGTACACATTTTTTCCACATAAAACAGTTATTTCTAACACGGGAAAAAAATTAATGTGCAATCAGCAACTTTTGGAGAATGTCACAGCATTTTGAGCGGAATTTCAGAGAAAATTTACGCCAGCTAAAATTGTATTCTTGATGTAGTATAAATACAATTATTATTGCAAATAATTCTTTTGTTATGTGGGCAAGTACTGTAAACCGGGTATACTTTTACCGATTTTCAGATTCAAATGTGATTATCATGACTGTTTTTTAACTGATGTGATGTTTAAGTTACTCAATTTGGGGGCATGTATGAAAGGATTACACACTAATCAGTACAACACATTTTCTAAAATACAGAGGTAGTTCTGGGAAAAGTTGTTGTTGGTCAAAGTTACTGTGAGTTCGGGGTTACATTCACCGGCCTCTATCTCCACCACAACTGTCAACTACAATTCCATCTCTGATCAATATTTCAACAGCACAGTGAAACTTTGACCACCCACAAATAAATAAATTGTCTAAATCTATCTTAAGTGCTTTATTAAGCTTTATAAAAGAGAAAACATAGTGAAGTACATAAATGAAACACTGTGATCCATTGTCAGAATTATAAACATAATGAAAGTTACCAAATGGAGTAGCCTACTACACATATAGCTCCAGAATTAGTTCAGCTTAATACCCTCAAGTTCGTTCTTATTAAACGTAAATCCCTGTTTTAGAACATCTGGTGCATTGATAATTAGGGCTGCCTGTTCTTCACGTATCAAATCTGTGTCTGACACTCTGAGGCCAAATAAACTCCTTCCCTTGTTTTCCTAGATATGTGGCATTATACGGGGTGGTATACCAGTGGAATTTCTTAGTATTAATGATTATTTGAGATGATCAAAATACTCTTGAAGTGAACTTGCAGTAAATTCTGCCTTTGAGGTCTTCAAGTTTTGACATTTCTGATATGCTGAGAGACTCTTATGATGCTTCATAAAACTGCAGGCCCATTCAACACCAGGTCTTTTGGTTGGACCAAATTGAGATACTTTTTTTTCCCTCTTGTATCTAACTCTAGCTTTCCCAAATATCACAAGTCTTGCGCATCAAACGGAAAACCCCATCCACTAACTGAAATTGTCCCACTTTAAATTTCATCTCGTGCAGTCTGCATGCCTTCTTCACTGTAAACTTTATACAGTCTTGCACCAGGCACCTTTTTGGACCTGTCTACAAGACTATTAGGAGCATAAGAATATAATGGTAAGAGTGTATTTGTAAGCTTGGGGGGTAACATTGACCGGTGGTCAAAGTAACCCCGAACAGACTTCATGCACATGACCTCATAAAAAGTAATATACTAGTCAATATACAGATATGAAGACAAAAAGAAAATCTGTTGTCTGTTAGGAGAATTAATCGAGCAACATACCTGATGTAGTTAAAACACCAATGGCTCTGCTGTTGTGAGATATTGGTGGATTTTGCACAACCAACTTTAAACGCCCTTCTTCGTATACAACTTCAAGTTTGCCAACTGCTGCATAAAAAAATCAGTACTACATGTGCTACATCTAGAATATATTGATGGAACTTCTACACCAAAGAATATTCACGAGAGACTCAACTGAGAGTCAGCAGAGAGATGTAAAACGTTTTGGACTTTGGTGGTCTAAGTAACCACGGCAGTCAAAGTATACTCGGTTTACGGTAGTTGCATTAACAATTAGGTACATTATATCTTCAGTTTCAGTCATATTTTGTAAAACCTCAGATCATGAAACACAATCCTGCAAACTTAAGGAAACTGGAATGCACAATGTCTATGATAATTGTCCAAAAGTTAGGTATTTCTGAAACCTTGATGTGTTACATTGCATGATGGTAACATTTCCTGCAAAGTAGGTCTACTGAACACACTGCCAGCAATCTATAGGTTGGTGGGACACATTCTGAGACATAAAGGAATTGTCAACTAAGTATTAGAAGGAAGTGTGTGGAATAAAAATCATAGAGGAAAGAATATAATAAGTATATTCAAAAGGATATAAACTGGCATTTGTATTCTCAGATGAAGAGGTGGACTGCCGACCACAGCAACAATTCTGAAAAACACACACACACACACACACACACACACACACACACACACACACACACACACACCCCTCTCTCTCTCTCTCTTCCACATAACTGCCGAAATTTTGCAAGCATTTGTCATAGCGTGGCACCAGGCTTTGTACACCCTCTTCATAGGAATCTGCCACCTGTGTCTTCAACCAGTTGGAAACAGTTTCTTTCCCAGATCAATAGTGAGAGCACTAATTGTAAACCTACAGTTCTTCTGTAACCAAAGGTGGACACCCACTTCGTTCAATGGCCACCATTGAACTGTCGGACCAATCTTCTCACCATTGAATCACTCATCACATTTGGTTCGTAAACATCGCAAATTTGCCAAAAAAATTCACTTTGTTTCACTTTCCTCGCATTCAGAAACCGAATCACCTGATTTCACAGGCGGCGGGATTTTCAATCAATGCTGACATTTCAAGCAAGCACAACAAAGCGTACGTAACTGACAGCGATCTCCAAATGGCACACGTTCTTCTCCTTGATACACATCGTCTACAGCACATGTGCGGAACTGCAATCCCAGCGCTGCAGTGGAGATAAATTGAAACGGAACTTACTCTCTGGACGCGCCTTGTATATCATGGTATTAATACATAGTGTTTGAAAAAGAATATATGTACTACAAAGTATTATTTCGTCCAAACTATCAATCACTGCACCTTGGCTTGGATAAACAAATATATAGTGGACTTTATATTAAGAGCTGCTCGATGTCAGTTTTGGGTGGTAACCATTATAATATCAGCCCTCCCAGCGTTAACTCAACAACATGATACCAGTTGGCAGGCAACTGAAGAACAGGGTACCGCCCAGCAGGCAACTGAAGAACAAGATACCATTCCAGTTATGTTATGTGTAATCAATCTGCCCATATGAATCATGTAACCAGCAAGGACCAAGCAAATAAGAAGACAGTTACCTTGGGGTAAGTGCTAAATCGTCTCTTGCAAAATGTAGTGAAGTGTCCTCATATACATCAAACCAGCCATCACACACTAAAGTGTGCCATACAAATTATGCATGGAGTGAAATAAAAATGTCTACCACCAGAGTTTCAAACAGGGTCAAAAATGCCACAGAGAAATGATGTTTTTTTATGGCCTCCCCAAAGAAAATTGAGACGTCACCAAAATGTAGTCCACCCAGTGCAACAAACAAAGACCACTGTAAGAGAATCCACTGTGGGCGTCTCTAAAATGTCACAGAGCTCAATGTATCTTCAAGTCTGTAGTGAAAATTCTGTGTTATTTGTACATATAAATATTCAGTCTCTGAAACATAAGGCTGATGAACTTGATCTTATACTGAATGGGAACAACAAAATAATATTGTGTGTTAATGAACACTGGTTAAGCGAAGAAGAGAGAAATTTGTAAGTACACCCATTTAGTTACAACTGCAGACTTAATCAATGTTATGGGGGTTCTTCAATTTATGTAAGTACTAATCTAGGTTTAACATATACGGTGCTGGATATGTATAAAAAGTGTGCTTGAAGCCGCTGTCATGCTATTACCATCACTGAAACTCATGGTTATTTCAATTACCACACTCCTGATACTGTTGCAGAACAGTTTGTAGAGTGCTTAGATAAACTTATTCTCCATACAGAAAAATATGCTGAACACAAGACATTAATATTTGGAGATTTAAATTTTGATGAAAAAAGACTCCCAGAAATGATAAATTGCTTAACATGCTAAGATCTCATTTTTTCTTTGAAAATTATAGTCCCACACGGAAACTGCCTTGCCTTGACAGTTTTATTACAAATGTACATAAAGATAATTTTGAACGTGGGTTACTGACCTTAACTGAGAGACCACGAAGGTATATGAATAAAACTCTTAATGAAACAGGAGGGGATTGTAGGCCTAAACCAATTAAATGTGTCAGATTGTTAAATGATAATAGTATAAATGACTTCTGTTAGAAAGTGAAGGTATTAAACTGGAATAACTTAATATATGCCTCCAGCAATGTTGAGGAAGCCTTTAGCAAGTTCATTAGTAATCTATCTGGAATTTTCAATACCCCCTGCCCAATGGTAGCTAAACATAAGAAGTGTAAAGCAAGTAGGCATGGCCAAACAATTCTACATAACTGGTTCACACCACATTTGCAGAAGCTATGATCATTAGTTTTGATTTGCTATGATAAGGGCAAAAGTGAAAATGTTGATAAAACTGAATACATTAACATTAAATGACTCTACAGATCACAAATCAGAATAGCGAAATGCAGAGCTAATGATAACTCCATTGACTGCTCCAGTAATAAATGTGTGGCGTCGATCCCGTGATCGATATCCACATTATGTTATCTTTGGTGCATGTTCTTTGGGACTGACAGGGACTTTCGACAGTCAGTCTCTCGTATCTGACGCGTTAACATCATCTGTACCCATATAGAGTAATAAATGTATTAAGAGTGGATATCACATTCATAATTGATCTGCACCTATCCCCTCATTGGTGACCCCGATTTCGCTTCAATTTCGTCGAGAAAAAGTTCGTTTCAAAAGTTTAGTGCATTCCACGTTGGTATTTCGCGATTCGTCCGCGCCGTGAGGCCAGCTACACCGCAGCCATGGATCTACGCTATCTGCTGCCATTGGCTGTTTCATCACTCCAGCCATTGCCCAAACTTCCCGCAATGGACCAGCACAACTTTTCTCAGCTGACAATCGTCAGATGTACCTCGATTCAGACTCAATTTGACTATGCATCAGCCCTACCACCACAGCACGGCCTGCACACTCATTCTGGATTCGCGAGCCCCAACATTCAAGATGCCGGGCCAGCTGTGCGGTGCAGATACATAGATCTATGTGGCTGAAAGTGTTTGTGGAGTCCGAAAGATAAGTTGGTTCACCAGTGTTAAGGCAGATGAGCTGGTTTACTATATCTGCTAGGAGGGACCTCCGAGGACATGGTCGTGGGGAGCCCCAACAGGGGTGGTGGGCGTTGAAATCGCCCACCAACAAAAACTGACATGGAAGCTGGTCAGTAAGATCTAGAAGATCAGGTCTAGTTAATGGAAAGGAGGAAGGAGCGTAAATATTGCACAGTGTGAAGATAAATCCAGGAAGGTTTATCTGGACAGCGACAGCTTGTAGTGGAGTACACAAAGGGACAGTTGTACTGTGTACATCATCCCAAATCAGCAACATTATGCCCCCATGGACTGGAATTCCTGCCACAGGAGGAAGGTCAAAGTGAACGGCAGTGTAGTGTGGGAAAGTAATTCGAGTAGCAGGGAGCAATTTGGTCTCCTGTAGAGAGAAGATAATTGGTTGATATGTTCACATAAGAAGTTGCAGTTCTGCCCAATTTGACCGGATACCACGAATGTTCCATTGAAGAATATCCATAGTAGGATAAAATGATATAGAGAACGTCACATCAGCTGGTGGTGTCTGAGACGGGAGGTTCTTGCTCCATGTTCTCAGAGGTGACCACGGCAGCCACGTGAGGGTGGTCAGCAGCCCCATCTTTGGATGATGCATCTGGAGAGACTATAGGCTTCCAGGGGATGGCATTGTCGCATTGAGAGGTAGAATGGGGGGGGAGGGAGTTTTCCCCTTACTTCTTGGAGCCCTGGTGAAGTTCCTTTGTAGACCCAGATGTTTTGGAAGTGGTGCAGAGGAAATCCGCGTGCGAATACTCCTCCTAAGACTTACATGTCTCGATCTGTGGTTTCACAGCTTAAGATGAAGATTTGGAAGAGATATTCACACTTTTTGTCAAACTTGATGCCGTTGTCGATGTAGACTGTTTGACAACTACAGTAGTAAAGTGTAGATCACATGTCTGTGTGGCCATGTCCCACGTTGGTGGAGGCACTGCAACTACAGTAATGTAGTTATCACACTGTGGGGTATTAGGCTTACGACTGGCATACATCTTACATGCAACTTGTATTGGAACCTTTTCCTTCACTCTTATTTCCTGTATGGCCCATTCATCATCAAATACAAGACATTCCTGGGAGGAGGCACGATTCCCGTTATAACTTATGCAATGAGGGGACGGTGGTGGACAATTCCCCTCGTGCATCTTTACCACAGGTGACACGTTACCGGGTTCTTGCACGACTGACTTGTACGATTAAAGCGATGGTACTGGTAACACCGAGTAGGGTTAGGGATATAAGGTCATGCTGTGACTACCTCATATCCTGCCTTGATCTTCGGTGGCAGAGCCACTCAGTCGAAGGGAAAGAACACTGCACGAGTGGGGACTGAAACATTGTTCTTCTTTTTCATCACTTGATGCACTACAAAGACGGCTTGCGCTACCAGATAGTCCTTTAATTCATCCTCAGTCAGACCATCCAAACAGGCTGAGTAGACTACCTCTCAGGAATAATTGAGGGTTGGATGAAGCTCAACATGAACCGGGTACCTATGGAGAAAATTAGCCTTGAGCAACCATTGCACATGAGAGCCACTTTGTTTCCAATAGTAGTGTCCCATTACACAGAGGGGTGCAGGATTTAACTGGGCCAGCAATGGCATAAACTCCTTTCTGAATTATAAATGGGTTTATTGATGAGAAGGATTGTCGTTCCTCAGTATGGGTAACCACAAGGAACTTAGGTGTTGATGGTAAAGTCATCTGTTCAGGTACACTATTGTCCAGTATGTCTTTAACTTCATGAGACTCTTTATGTTTCCTTTTTCTGTAGGAAACCATCGCGGATGTATCCCCCACGATTGCCAGTGTCTCCGATGGCTACCTCCTTGCTGCTGGGAGCCCCCAACGGAAGCACACCCGCCTTGGGTGATTCTTCCCACCCCAGGTCGCGCCTCCCGATCTACAGACAGAGCACCAATCAGCAAATCGGGAAGGCATCAGTGCAGGCTATCGCCCCTCTCCAGGCCCGGCCTTCACCAGTGGGTACGCACGCACCCTACATGCCAGCCCGGGGCTGGGACTTACGCATTACCCAGACACCCATATGGGTGGCCTTCAGGTGCATACTGGGAGGAAGAAGAAGATATAGTAGGAGGTGAAGCCACAAACGCAGATGCGGAGGCAAATGAGGTGAGAAAAGAACTCAAACAAACAAACAAAATTATAACTTCGGTTCCCCGAAGGAGCGCACAACTCGGTCCCCACGAGAGGGGCAAAGGACAGTAGGAGAAGCGTCATGTAGCACGGAAAGGAAAGAGTGCCACAAAGACTGGGGCCCCGTGCTTGCCATGCACAAACTCACCACAGAGCGGTGAGCTCCCTGGGGGTGGTTCAGGTTCATTGATGATATTTTCACGATTTGGACTCGGGGCCAGGATACCATATACTTGTTCATTCACAACCTCAATCCCTTCTCCCCTACCAGTTTCACTTGGTCCTTCTCAACCAGGCAAGTCACCTTCCTGGATGTTAACCTCCACCTCAAGTACCTTCCCCTTGATAGTTGTCATCCAGTCCACATCAAAAAATCCCTCTCATACAGCCTTGCCACCTGCGGATGGCGAATTTGCAGTGATGAGAAGTCCCTTACCCAATATGCCAAAGGCCTCACAAAGGCCTTCTCAGACAGACATTACCCTCCTGACCTAGTTTGCAAACACACACCACCAATCCTCCCCCCAACCCTAGTAATCAGTCACAACGGTTTGTCCTCCTTGTCACCCAATACCACCTCGAACTGGAACAACTTAATCACATCCTTCATCAGGGCTTTGATTATCTGTCATCATGCTCTGAAATGAGAGACACCCTACCCAAGATCCTTCTGACCCCTCCTAAAGTGGTGTTTCGTCACCCACCCAACCTCCACAACATTCTAGTCTATCCCTATGCCACTCCCAACCCTAACCCCTTACCACAGGGATCATATCCCGTCACAGGCTTATCCTACCCCATCAGAGGTCGGGTCACCTGTGAAAGCAGCCACGTGATATACCAACTCTGCTGCAATCATTGCACAGCGTTTCATATTGGTATGACGACAAACCGGCTGTCTGTCACAATGAATGGCCACCGGCAAACTGTGGCAAAAAACAACACAGACCACCCTGTGACACAACATGCAGCTGATCACAGCACTCTGGATTTCAATGATTGCTTCACTACCCGAGCCATCTGGATCCTCCCCTCCACCACCAGCTCTTCTGAACTGTGGAGATGGGAGTTGTCCCTTCAACACATTCTACAGTCCTGCAACCATCCTGGCCTCAACCAAAGGTAACTTCCCATCCCTGCACCCAACGCCTAACATCTACCCCCCTCCCCTTCCTTCCCCACCAATTATCCTCTATACACGTCTTCCTTACAACTGTGTATTACCACTTACAATATCCCCCTAATTTAGTACTTTTATGTTTATTTTTACTTACTTTTCATTGTTCTTTCCTCTCTTTCCCATCTTTACTTTTTCTCTTTTTTGCTCAACTTCACTTTTTTTCTTATTATTCTCATTTCAAATTCTCCCACTTTGTCCTTTTCCGACCATTCCCTTCACTGTATTCATTGCCACAATTAAAGTTCCCACCTATCAGAGCCTTTAAATTCCATCATGCAATGCAGAACTTTCCATCCCTTTCTTTACCCAGCATCCTTCCCACTCCTCTCTCCACCTTACTCACAGTCTAGCTTGTGTTGTTGGAGTGGCCGGACATGATAGTTGTGTTTGTATAGTTGTCTGAATGATAGCGCGAATGTATGTGCTTCTTTTTCTGATGAAGGCCATAGCTGAAAATTTAAGTTGGCGTGAATGAAATGTCTATTTTTCGTGCCTGTCAGCAGCTCAGTGAGCCTCCTACCTTCCATTATTGGTGTGTAACTATGTTAACTAATGCGATTACTTATTCTGATTTCAATATGTACTATCATTTAGAAAGATTAATTTTCATAAATGTGGTTTTATTCTAGTGATGTCAGATCTGACAAAAAGAAGGATGGAGAAGTCTTCTGACTCTGAAGTGTGAGTGAGGTCACTTGGAGAGGATGTGTAACATCAAATAGTTTTTAATAGCTCTGAAAATTTTTGTTGTTTATGCTTTACTGACAAGAGACACACAAAGATGATATACAGATAGACTCAAAGATAAGAAATACTCATATGTGGAAAGCCTACGTTGAATGTTGATAATGTAACGGAAATATGTTGCAACTCAGTGTAAAGATGATTGTCAAGATGGAGACAGCACAAAGAATATGAGAAACCACTTAATTTTTAACCATAGCTGTTCCCAGGAACCCTCGGGGAAGCCTTAAACCTCTAGTGGGTGTGTCCCCAGGTGGCGGATTGGGGAATGCTTCCAAGATATGGGTGGCAGGAAGTAAATGAAATACCTCCCGCAGACCAACAGCCCTTTGCAGCGTCTGACTCAAGAGTGAGCGGCTGCAAACAGCGTCTGACCCAGAGTGGGCGGCTGGTATCATATGTGGAAAGCAACGGGAAGCTACAACATTACTGTTCCCAAGGCGCACTTGACATGGCTCTCTATGTGCAAGATAATGAATCCGGAGGTAAAACACCCCCTCAGTTGGATCTCCGGGAGGGGAGTACATTGAGACTAATTGTTAGTGTAACGACAACGAAAAAGAAAAGCTAAGGATTGGTACATGGAACGTTTGCACTCTATTACAATCTGGCAAATTGCAAAATGCAAAAAAAGAGATGGAGCACAATAATCTAGATATTCTTGGAATGTGCAAGGTGAGATGGAGGGGGGGGGGGGGGGGCAATGGCGAGCTACAGAGTGATGATTACAAACTATTTTATTCAGGCGAGGAAAAAGGCGGAATGAATGGAGTAGCTATCTTGGTAAGGAAGAAAGTTAAAAACATTATAATGAAGGTGAAATACATTAATAGCAAATTGATGATGCTGACGTTGAAAGGTCACAAGAAAGATGTAGTACTGATACAGGTCTACATGCCTACCAGCCAACACAGTGATGATGAGATGAATGCTACAGCAGAATTGTATCACTGGTGGAGAGAGAGAGAAGAAAAAGGCCTGCATCGTAGTAATGGAAGATTGGAACTTGGTGGTTGCCGAAGGGAAAGACGGAGATGTAATTGGAAAGTTTGGTTTGGGAAAGAGAAACGAAAGAGGCGCGAGAATGGTCAGATTTTGTAAGGAAAACGCATTCTTAGTTCGAAACACACTTTTTGAACATCACAAAAGAAGAAGGTACACATGGACATCGAACATAGATAACAGATACCACATCGATTACATACTAATACAGAGTAGATTCCAGTCCTGCATGAGGAATGCCAAAGCTTATCCTGGAGCCGATATTAATTCCGATCACAATATGGTTGTAGCGGATGTGCAGTTTAGATTGAAAAGAATGTTGGTTGGTAAATTGAAAGAAAACTTTAACTTGGGTACTCTAAAGGAAGAAGGGACAACCAAAAAACTTGAATTCTGAGACAAGTGGAAAATTAGAGAAAGACAGAGACCATAAATGAGCAGTGGAACCAGTTCAGAGACACCCTGAAAGCAATCAGTAAAGACGTCGTTGGTTGGGTGAAGTGCAAGCGGAGAAGGAAACCATTGGTTACCGATGACATGATCCTGAAGATGTAAGAAAGGAGAAAATGGAAAAACTCACAAACTGATGAAAGAAAAAGGCAATACAGAAGACTGAACAATGAGCTGAGAAGTGTAACTGATCAGGCCAGAGAAAAATGGGTAAGAGAAATCTCAGAAATTGAGACACTGGAGACAGAGGGCAAGTACGAAAAGATGTATCGAGTAGCCAAAGAGTTAGTATTTCAGGAAAGAAAGAGAACTAATGTGGAAATAGAAAGGAAAGTTGGAACTCTTAAGTGACCCACGTGCTGTTCGGGACAGATGGAACGAATACATTGATACACTATACGAAGCAGATCAAAGACCTTCCATTCTACCGACTGAGAAGGAAGAATCAGTAAACGAAGATGAAAATGAGAGATACCATCTTATGTTCAGAAATAAAAAAGGCACTGGGAAAACTTAAAACCAATAAAGTGTGGTGCAGATGACATTCCAGCCGAAATCTTGAAGAGCTTAAAAGAAACAGGCGAAAGTGAGTTGACCTCTCTTTGCAACCACATCTATGACAAAGGGGAGTGGCCAGAAGACTTTCTAGTAAGTATAATAGTTCCAATCCCAAAGACTAATAATGCTAAAAAGTGTGAAGATCACAGGACAATCAGCCTAATATCGCAAGCAGCAAAGGTACTTCTTCGAGTTCTTAATAAGAGGCATTATGGAACGCTGGAAGAAGGACTTGGAGAGGAACAATATGGTTTCAGAAGGGGAAAGGGAACGCGAGATGCAATTGGACTCCTAAGAATCATCGGCGAAAGATATATTGAAAAGGGTAAAGAAGTGTATGCTGTCTTTGTAGATCCCGAAAAGGCATTTGATAGAGTGCAGTGGGATAAGCTGTTTGACATCTTGAAAAGGAAGGGAGTAAGGTGGAAGGAAAGAAGATTAATTGCAAATCTGTACCAGAAACAGAAGGCACAAGTACAAATAGGTAATGGGATCTCTGAAGACAGCAAGACTGGGAGAGGTGTCAGACAAGGCTGTTGTCTCTCTCCAATTTTATTTACCATTTATCTGGAAGAAGTACAAGAGGGGTAAGGATAGGGGTAAGGAAAATTGATTGTATAAGATATGCTGACGACATGGTCATCCTTGCAGAAAATAAAGATAGACTTACTCAAATGCTACATGATCTGAGTGAAGCCTGTACAGCATATGGCATGAAAATTAATAAAAAGAAAATGAAAAGAATGGTCATAGGTTTAAAGAAAAGAAAAGTGAAAATCAAGTTGGAGTCAGAGGTCATAGAACAGGTAACAGCATTCAAGTATTTGGGAAGTTGGATTAAGGAAGATATGAATTGCCAACAAGACATCAAAACGAGAATGGCTCTGGCGAAAGAAGCGTTCCAGAAGCAAATAAGACTCCTAACTAGTGGTTTAAGCAAAGAATTAAGGAAGAGACTGGTTAAGTGTCTAATATGGAGTGTGGCCTTATATGGAGCAGAAACGAGGACATTGAGAAAGCAAGATGAGAAGGAAATTGAAGCTTGTAAAATATGGACATGGAGAAGATCAGCTGGATCGATAAAGTCAGAAATGAAGAAGTACTGAATAGAGTTGGAGAGGAACGGAGGATGTTGCTGACGATAAAGAACAGGAAACTAAACTGGCTAGGCCACATTTTAAGACGAGATTGTCTCCTGGTAGAGGCAATTGAGGGTTGTATTCCAGGAAACACAGGGAGGGAGCATAAGAAGGTACCAGATGCTGGATGACATCAGCAAGCCACTAGGAGGGTATCAAAGAACAAAGATGACCACAAAAGACAGAAGCATAGAGTGCTATGCAGTCTAAACCTGCCGTACAGCAGACAACCAAATGATGATGATGTTCCCAGGAAAAATAAAATAGCACACACACAGTCATACAGATATAGACAAATTACCACTGTTTCCAACAGCCATTGGCTCAAATTGCCTCACTTGGCCTTTTATTCCATTCTTATTATATTCTGCATGTTTTGCTTTCAAAACAAAAGGGAGATCACTGTCTACATTACATTTTGTATGGTTTCCTTATAACATTCTTCTACACTTGTGACCAACGTCCATGAAAATAAGCACTTGTACAATGTTTTGATGGAGGTTTCTATACTCCACAAGTCTCCATATGGTGAATATCAGGGGTATATTACTATAGACTTCTACACTGACTGATTACCATGGAGGATGCAATATGTTAAGTCTGTTTTCATGGAAAAAATTTTATATACTGCAAGTCACCATACAGTGCATGGCATAGGATACCATGCAATAAATTTCAGTATCATTTCACCCACCAACATAAATGGCTGCCAAAGATATACAGGCGAATCAGCTGATGGACTGAGAGGCAGAGGAGAAGATGGATGAGGGGACAGAGGCTCAAACGTTCAAATGTTTGTAGAGCTTATGGGACTTAACTGCGGGGTCATCAGCCCGTAAACTTACAAACTACATATGAACTAGCTTATACTAAAGACGGCGCAAACATCCATGCCCGAAGGGCGATTCGAACCCCCGACGGGGAACTGCCTCTTGCATCGTAGTGTAGCGCTTCAATGTGCTCGGCCACTGTGACAGAGAGGCAGAGGAGATGATGGACTAGGGGGCAGGGGGACGGTGGACAGAGTTAGGAGGGAAAAGGAGATGGACTAATAGAGGACTGGAAAAACTAATCAGACACTAAAGCAAGTGTGGAATTACGGGGCCTTGATCCCTCAGTAATTATGTAACGATGGTGTTCTGTATTAGTTGTTCTATATTATCACTCCATAATCCAATAAATAATTTTTTTTTTCTTTTTTTTCTGTGCCCAGAGTGAGAAAAATACTGCTTCCATACCATCATGTCATCCACCAATTATGTTTCAGGAATTCCTCACTTCTAATCTGGCCTCACCTTCCTTTTATAAATCCCTCTCCAGTGGTTCCACCTCATTTCTATGGAACAAACAGCTACCCATAACCGTAAAACCAAACAAAATCATATCATCCTTCTTGCATAGAAATGCTCCATCATAGAGATCATAAATTGTCATGACTATGTGACAGGGTCTCAGTCGATTTTCCAGTACCTCTGTATAGAAACCTTACAACAATGATCCCTCCCAGAAGTCCTACACAACCTCCAAACAGCTCCTCAAGGCCTTAGGTGCATCTGATTCAGACTGGTTGATTAATTTTCGTGATTTGAACTCACGGCAGGGACAACCTTTAACACGTCAGCTGCCGCGATGACGTCGGAGGCGCGCCAGAGACGCGTGCTGTGGCTGCCTGCGGCCATATGGCAGCCAATGCGTTAAGTTAGGAGTGGAGATGCGAACTCCCCACAACCTCTGTGGACACGAGTGTTGAGCTACTGGCATCATGCTATATGTATTACTTTGCTTGAGAACACAACTGAAGACTGCTGATAATACACAATCAACAGCTGATGTAGTACCTATAACACATGCATAGCATTTCAGGAAGTGTAGCTTTAAAGACTAATCTGATGGTGTACATAAGAACCATTAAATGAAAACAAAATAAAAGAATCTGCATAAGCAGAGGAGCCCAGATTGCTATTTTCAAATTGCTTTATTTAGAACAATACCGGCAATTCGAAGTTGCCATCTTCAAGTCTTTTAGCATTTACATATTATTAAGAGACTTAAAGATGGCAACTTCAAATAGCTGAAACCAGTCTAAATAAAGCAAATTGAAATTGGTGATCTGGGCTCCTCTTCTTATGCAGATTCCATTACTTGATATTTTTGCACTCCTGGCTTGAGTGACGTCAAGTGTATACAGAAATCAAAATAATAACAAGTATTTTATCCATTTCAGCAACTGTTCAGATTATAAATTAATGAAATGCAGCAACCAGGTGCTTGTGGTTATTTATTTTTAACGACCGGTTTTGGGCGCTCGAGTGCCCTTCTTCTGGTCTATTTTTGTACTGTTGCTTAATAAATATACATGCTAGTAGTGGAATCAACGCTAAGTGCAAAGATTATATTAAGCAACTAGTTGCTGCATTTCATTCATTTATATAATAATAACAGCTAACAATTTTTTCGTAAGTAAAAGGAAATTAATTTGTATAAGACTGCATGCCTTCAAATTAAGCAACTAGAGAAGAATTTCATTAAAAATTCATATGCTGGTAATGTCTTTTTCATTCACACAAAATATGGTGGCTTGCTAAATATCTATGTACCAGACACAACTCATGCACACATGACCAGCATCTCTGGCCACTATGGTGCAACTGGCTACCTGACAATGACTTGTGAGAGGAGGGGAGTAGACACCACATGTCTTCCAACATATGGTCTTTGGACAACATTTCTACAATACCAACTTCATAGGTGGTGCCTGAAAATGATATACCACAAACTAAAACTGATCATCTTAAAAAATAAAATATTTAAACTTTACTATGAAGACCAACTACTTCACTAAAATTTACAATAAAACTGCAGAGTCTGTTGCCCATATGTTTAGCATGGCTTGTATGTTGACAACTGTAAATAGATCGCTTCTGGACCAGAGATTTGGGCGCTACACGCCCTCACACACTAAAACAAAACTTCTTGTTTAACCTATACCCAACCTAACTTTCACTTAAAATGATCACTATTTTGTACAGATCACAAAATAAATACCTACTCTATGATTGACTGCTGTGGTGTTGCAGACCGTGGGCAACAGACTGCAGTTTAGCCAATTTTACTGATGACACAAAATCTGCCCGAGAGAACCTCAGAGATCATTCGCATTTTTTTTCTTCTTCTTCTTCTTTTTTTAACTGATTTTGGCTAGATTCCTAGCCATCATCAGTGTAATGTTGTATGTTAGTAGGTGCATTATGGAAGCTACAGTTACAATTTAAGCAGGCCTACTGACAGATGGCTAGCAATCTATACAAAACCTACTTGCAAAATTTTGTTACTGATCACACTGTTCTTCTCAAAAGATATATAAACAGTCACTGTGCACATTCATCCATTTATGGATTCAAACACAATTATTCTACAAAGAATCAGCAAAAGACTTGAAAGATGATAAAGCCAGATCAACTGAATTTACCAATGCTAGATGTCAACTTCACAAAGCATGGTGCAACTCTAAATTTTTATCAGTTAAACACAAAAAGAATGACAACATTAATATTCATAAATGTAATATTATAACTGGAATGTAATAAATGTAATATGATAACTTTGACAACAAATTTCGGATAAACTCTAGTCTCTGATACCACTTTAACCAATGATGTCATACATAATCAAGAGATACTACGAACCTACCCATCTACGTAAATTGTGATATGGTTTTGGTAGTTAGATTTCACCTAAATAGGTCAAATCTACTTAACGATACCACCTCTTCTAAATACATTTAATAATTATGTAATTTTAACGAAAGCTTACTCTCCAAGTTGTACGGCCTGAAATGATATAGGCATATATCGAACATACAACTGTAAATCGATTGAATGTTTCTGAACTGTAGATTCGGGTTGCTACGTGCCCTCTAGTACCAAAAAGCTTCTTTTTTAACTTATACCTTACTTTCTTAAGGATACACTACAGATAACTTTTTTTTTTAAGGGAAAGTTAGGAATAGGTAATTTTTTTATATATATGCGAGGATGCATAGTGCCTGAAACTCCAGTTCAGAAATAATCGATTTACAGTTTTATGTTCAATGTATACCATTTCAGGCCTTATAACTTTGAGTGTAAGCTTTCTTTAAAGTTACCAACAATTATGTAGACAGCATCAGGAGTTATAATACAACACAAAAACGAAACAACTTGGTATCAAACATTTCTCCTATATAGGTCAACTCTAGTTAATGATTCCACTTTACAATTTACCTGTATATTCACTTGAATTCCTGCCACCAACCACGACTATACCGTCCTTTCTACAATGCCACATATCACAATCAGATGTCTGCTTTGGCGACACTTGCACCAACTTCATTTCTACAGCACATCGGCAGTTGCCACTGAAAACCCTTAAATCTTGCAAAAATCTAATAACACCAAGATGATAATACAACACCACCTAGGTGTTGTCAAAAAATAACAGACACACGTAAACAGTGAGTATATACCTGCTGTAGAAACAAATCCTATTGCTCTTGTTTCAATTAAATGTACAAGGAAACTTTGTGATAGGCTCTATTTCCAAAATTCTCTGCAGATATAATAAAAACAATCTGCAGAAAGAATGTCACTACTCTGAGTAAACACTAACAATTAAAGGCCTACTTGTCACTCATTAGACACAAACGTCAGTTATGAATGTATAAGAATAAATTATTACTACATTTTCCGAGTGGTTACACTTAATATCTTTAAAACTGTGAATAAAAATGTCTCAAGGAACAAACCTAAGTAATTTGAAAACTTCCCAAAAGACCTCATTCACTAAATTACTTCTTTGTGCTATACTTTTGGGGTGTGTGTTGGGCTTACGTGAAGTAAGTGCATTGGCTGTGTTGATGTTATCATGTACTTTCCATTTATTGTGCGTACAATGGTCATTTGTTGTACCATAGTGTAGGTAGACTAATTACACTTTTTTAAACACTACTCATATTGTATAAAGTATTTTGTAAACAATCCATGACAACTAAATGCGAGCGCTTAAAGGTGGTTGAATAAACAAAAGGACTGAATGTAAGTGTTTGCGCAATACAACAAATTGAACACAAAATGATATGCTGACAAAATTTTTATCTACACAATTAATGCAAGACAAAACTGTTCTTCACATTCTGTTGCTTACTCCATGAAATTCTGTAGACACACAAACATATTTTTGGTACTCTACTTATTGGAGTGGGGGGGGGGGGGGGGACAGGAAAAGTGGAACGGGCTTTTCACGAATACAGCTGCTATTAGCATCGATCTCAAGATAAGTAAACAGTACTTCGCAAAATAGTTTTAGAGATCATCACACGTCTATAATGACATAACATTCACTTGAGAAAATTAGTTGCAACATCTTGATATTTCCAATCCGTGCTCTGTATATACTCCAGTTCTTTACGAAGGGCGTTCAGTCTCTTGACATGTGCATCACGTTGCAACTGCGTAACACGTAAGTCCATATCATGTTCATTCTTTACACTGCCAAGTTCCAAAAAGGATTTCTTGCCGCGGTGCACAGTAACAAGTGATTCACTTTGTGGTGTTGGTAGCGAAGCATTCTTCGAAAACCCTGGACTATTCATCATTATCGCAGTAGCACGATTACATTTACTACTGTTTCAATCGTATACACATTAACCACTTTCTGCCACAAAACAACCTTTCTGCTTCGAGTTCATGCGTCTGCAGTCGCAGAGTTTACATGATGTCAACGAAGAAACATACGTCTGGGGCAGTGCTGCCAACAAGTAACGAAAGAATTTCGCGAGGCGAGGGAGAAAATGTCCGTAGACTAGAGGTTCGTTCCAGCAGCTGACAGATTGCTTGACGCGCATGCGCAACGCTGAAATTTTGTTCCAGCAGGGAGTGTGGCTGTTTGGTGTTCCAGCAGTTGCCGCAAGCAGCCAGACGCTACCCGAAAAAATATTTCTGGCGCGGTCAAGCTGCCAATTTGCGCAGAAAGGTCTGAGTTAGAGTGGGGGTAGCCATCACGTGATACGTGTGTGTTTGTAGCGTGTTTTTCGATTATTTCGAAGTCACTGCAATCCCACTTGAGATCAGATAATTCTCGTTTACACTTCTTCGTTATTAGGAAGGAAGGTATTTTAATTATTCCTTTAAACTCACCTTCGCCTGCAACTAGAAACAGTGCAAAAAGCATTCCAGCAGTGCAAGTATCAAACAAGAGTTTTTACGTCATAGTAGCTGCGCATGTGCAGTAACACCTGTTTCTTAGCGCTTGAAAGTAGCCGTCTGGCTGCTGCTGGAACGAACCTTAGGAGAAAAATTAGTATTTTTTTTTAACACCAAAGTAAAAATAATCTTATGTCATGAGCACTGATCTCTATATTATGCTTCAGCTGTCTGAGCGTGCCAACCATAGATATTAACATTTCGTTTCTTGCCAAATTTAAATATGGCCGCTATGAAGTATTACAAGAAAACGAAAAGAAAATGCGTTTCAATTCCACTCCCATATTAGCCTATTAACCACATATTTATATAAATTTCAAATCAAGGGGTAGGAAAAGCAGTTGTCTGACACGTTATAAGTGATCGAAAATCTTTCTGAAGAAGGCCGCAGCTGAAAATTTAGAATTGTGTGTGTGTTTCATTGTGTCTGTCGGCGGCTCAATGTTCGTCTTTACGGTGAGTTGTCCCCTAAATTTTATGGTGATTTGGCATTATTACCTGGATAGGTTGAAGTTAGATATAGTGGGGATTAGTGAGGTTCGGTGGCAGGATGAACAGGATTTCTGGTCAGGTGAGTACAGGATTATAAATACAAAATCAGTTGGGGGTATCACAGGAGTAGGACTGATAATGAATAAGAAAATAGGAATGCGGGTAAACTACTATGACCAGCACAGCGATCGCATTATCATTGTCAAGATAGATACGAAGCCAACACCGACAACAGTAGTACAGGTTTATATGCCAACTAGCTCTGCCGATGATGAGGAGATCGAAGAAATATATGAGGAGCTAAAGGAAATTATTCAGACAATTAAGGGAGAGGAAAACTTAATTGTTATGGGAGACTGGAATTCGGTAGTAGGACAAGGAAGGGAAGGGAAGATAGTGGGTGAATATGGTCTGGGCAAAAGGAATGAAAGAGGAAGCCGCCTGGTAGAATTTTGCACGGAACATAATTTAGTTATAACAAACACCTGGTTTAAGAATCACAAAAGAAGGTTGTATACGTGGAAGAGACCAGGAGACACCGGGAGATACCAGATAGATTTTATAATGGTAAGACATAGATTTCGGAACCAGGTTTTGAAGTGTAGGACATACCCAGGGGCAGACATAGACTCTGACCATAACTTGTTGGTTATGAACTGTAGGCTGAAACTGAAGAAACTACAGAAAGGTAAGAAAATAAGGCGATGGGACCTAGATAAATTGAAGGAACCTGAAGTTCTTAAGAATTTCAGAGGGAGCTTCAGGCAACAATTGACAGAAACAGGGGAAAATAAAACAGTTGAGGAGGAATGGGTAAAATTGAGAGATGAAATAGTGAAGGCAGCAGAGGACAAAATAGGTAGGAAGGCAAGACCTACAAAGAATCCTTGGATATCACAGGAGATACTAAATTTAATCGATGAAAGGAGAAAGTATAAAAATGCAGTAAATGAAACAGGCAAAATGGAGTACAGACGTCTAAGAAATGAGATTGACAGGAAGTGCAAAATGGCTAAGCAGGAATGGCTAGAAGGCAAATGCAAGGATGTAGAAGAATGTATAAATAGGGGAAAAATAGATACAGCCTACAGAAAAATAAAAGAAACATTTGGAGATAAGAAAAACAGCTCTATGAATATCAAGGACACTGATGGAAAACCAGTTCTCAGCAAAGAAGGGAAAGCTGAAAGGTGGAAAGAGTATATAGAGGGACTCTACAAAGGAAATGAACTGCGAGACAATATTGTAGGAAGGGAAGAGGATGTAGATGAAGATGAAATAGGAGATACTGTACTGAGAGAAGAATTTGACAGAGCACTGAAAGACCTAAGTCGAAACAAGGCCCCTGGGGTAGATGATATCCCGTCAGAGCTACTGAAGTCTCTGGGAGAACCAGCCATGACAAAATTGTTTCACATTGTGTGTAAGATGTATGAGACAGGTGAAGTACCCTCAGACTTTAAGAAAAATGTTATAATCCCCATTCCAAAGAAAGCGGGTGCAGACAGGTGTGAAAACTACAGAACCATCAGTTTGATAAGTCATGGTTGCAAAATATTAACACGAATTATATACAGAAGGATGGAAAAGCTGGTAGAAGCCGACCTCGGGGAAGATCAGTTTGGGTTCAGGAGAAATGTAGGAACACGGGAGGCAATACTCACTTTACGGCTTATCCTAGAAGATAGATTAAGAAAAGGCAAACCTACATTTCTAGCTTTTGTAGATTTGAAGAAGGCTTTTGACAATGTTGATTGGAATAAACTCTTTCAAGTTCTGAAGCAAGCAGGAGTAAAATATAGGGAGCGTAAGGTTATTTACAACTTGTACAAAAACCAGACAGCGGTTGTCAGAGTTGAAGGACATGAAAGGGATGCAGTGGTTGGAAAGGGAGTAAGACAGGGTTGTAGCCTTTCCCCAATGTTGTTCAATTTGTACATTGAGCAAGCTATAAAGGAAAGCAAGGAGAAATTTGGAGAAGGAATTAAAGTTCAGGGTGAAGAATTAAAAACATTGCGTTTTGCCGACGACATAGTGATTCTGTCAGATACAGCAAAGAACCTGGAAGAGCAATTGAACGGAATGGACAGTGTGCTGAAAGGTGCATATAAGATGAACATTAACAAGAGTAAAACTAGGGTAATGGAGTGCAGTGTAAGAAAATCAGGTGATGCTGAAGGAATTAGATTAGGTAACGAAACAATAAAGGAGGTAGATGAGTTTTGTTACTTGGGCAGTAAAATAACAAATGATGGTCGCAGTACAGATGATATAAAATGCAGAATGGCAATGGGTAGAAAGGCGTTTTTGAAAAAGAGAAATTTGTTAACATCGAATATTGATTTAAGCCTAAGGAAGTCCTTTCTGAAGGCATTTGTATGGAGTGTTGCCTTGTATGGGAGTGAAACATGGAAGATAAGCAGTGTGGACAGAAAGAGGATAGAGGCTTTTGAAATGTGGTGCTACAGAAGAATGCTGAAGATTAGGTGGGTGGATCGCGTAACTAATGAGGAGGTACTGAACCGAATTGGGGAGAAAAGAAATTTCTGGCATACCTTGACTAAAAGAAGGGATAGATTGGTAGGACACATTCTTAGACATCAAGGAATTGTGAATTTAGCGTTGGAGGGAAGTGTGTGGGGTAAAAATCGCAGAGGGAGACCAAGAGACGCGTATAGTAAGCAGATTCAAGTGGATGTGGGTTGTCGTTCTTATGAGGAGATGAAAAGGCTTGCTCAGGATAGAGTAGGGTGGAGAGCTGCATCAAACCAGTCTCCGGACTGAAGACCATAACAACAACATACTCTAGGTGTTTTTATATTCTGGAGGTGTCACATAAAAATATAGCTGGATATGAAAACAGTGCCATATTTATTCAATTGCTTGAAAACCGTTCACATATAAAGAAAAACAGCTTATCATGTAGGCTACAGACAGTGTAATATGAACTAACACAAAAAAAAATTAGTTACGGTAGGCCTACATTCTCTTGGAACTCAAAAATATATTTGTTAAGCACTTGCTATCACACAGAAATCTGAAGACGGAACACTTAACATGGAGCACTTTTTTGTTATTAAAATCAAATGTATCTGAACTGCTCTAAAATTTATAGGCTAATTGTTCCATAATTTTTTCACATGTTGCTTCTTACTTGCGAAGTAACATGTTTGTTTGAAATTGTATTTTTCTGAGATAACAATCAAGAAACGTGAAATATAAATCACCTTTCAGCTGAATAAAGTAATAATTACTACCTGTCTTGCTTTTCAATATATTTATCTCATTTTGCTAAGTACAGGACATGTCTAGTACAGGAACATGTAGCAAATAATGGGAAATGTTTTTTTGTAATGT
Organism: Locusta migratoria; assembly: GCA_026315105.1. Lineage (NCBI taxonomy): Eukaryota > Metazoa > Arthropoda > Insecta > Orthoptera > Acrididae > Locusta > Locusta migratoria. Next base: position 397,827,252 of record CM048750.1, on the reverse strand, counting down.
ACATGACTGGGGTAAAAGCAATAAATCTCAAGCTCTACAAGCACTGTACACTGAAAAGACATACACAACAAAATTTGTTGTGTCAATTCTATATAGCACAGTCTAATTTATTTATCATATAAGATACACCTATTACTTCTCTCTATTTCATTTGACGTTTTACTGTACCTAAATATTTGTAGTATTAATTGTCCAACAAAGACTGAAGCACAACCACAAGCATTGCTCCCATTTGTTTACAATGAAACCTGTATCATTTTCCTAAAAAGCAAGTTTCAGGATAAGGTGTAATGTTTTGTGCATGAACATAGGCGTGAAATTTCAACAAACTTAATGTATTTGTGCGATGTACAGGCGATGTTATTCGATTCAACTGATATTTCCTTCTCTGGGAGATGTAAACCTCAATTACAGAACTGATTTTGAACAAAAAGCAGACAAAATTACGAACTCGTTGTTTCAAGAATTCCATCACAATTCGGAGTTACTCTTTAAAAAACGCTAAGTTTTACACTCGTTATGCACATTACACAATAGAATCCACAATTTCCAACATTCTTTAGCTGCATACCGCATTGAATGCGAATGAAGTTCGCTTTTGCGGTTCTACAGTGGAAGGTACAGTTACTACTTTCGATATACCCACGCATTTAGTCGATTTATTTCAGTTCTACGTCACGATGACGTCACGTACTCTTGGAACAGGGTGAAAAATAGGTTACCCGTATATTGATATATTAAGTAGAGTCAACACCACGACGACAGAACAACAATCAACACCACCTAGAGGCAAGGTGGTTCTGCTGTTCTGTGGTGCTGCTAGAGTGCGATTGGCTTTGGCGAGCGCGGCTAGTGAATACGTGACGTTAGCGGCGGAAAAATATCAACCGGAAGTGCCTGTAATTTCGCAGTCAGGAGTATAGTATCTGTATCTTCAAGATCTTTGAGTAGGCAACGCAAAGTGACAGATCAGAATGAAAACAAAGCAGACGATCATGAAGCTAGAGTCCTCAGATAGCTTCTGACGTGACGTCAAAATGACGTAATCAGCGCGAAGCAAGCTTCTTCGACTGCTATCGAGTTTCGCGTTCGTGGTTGAATCGACTTATCTGAGTGAGGGTAGCGCATTGCAAGCGAAACGCTGTAAACATAAATATTCGTAAATCGTAATTGAAATAGGTCTAGAAGAAGTGTGAGGACGTACAGACCAGATGGCAGATGCAGTAACGAAGTGAAAACCGAGAATGACGTGTGGTTAATAAATGTGGTGTGTTTCTCTTGCAGTTAGACTGTGTCAAAGAAATGAAAACTTACGTACCAGTGAATAAATCATGTGGTGTAATATCTTGTTGAATTTTTCTGTTTCTTGACATTGTTTTTATGTATCCCCAATCCCTGGACGTATTTTGTAGCTAATGTGTGCCTTACCAAATTATATGTACTTTGTACACCAAAATAAAAGTGTGTTATCGGTACACTTTCTAGAAATTATTATTAGAATCGTAAAATGAGCCTGAATACGGTGATTGAAAAAGAGCAATTTCTTGCAGAGTTCCCAGCTACACTTCGGAAACTGTCATAAGAGAGTTCGTTTCTGCTTGCTGAAGAACACCCATTCAAGTGTGTTAATGATTACTGAGATGTTTGGCTACATTAACTACTTTACAATCCATGTATTACTGTTGCACATTATTTCGAATTCTTAGAAAAGGTCATAAAAATTAAATTATTAAAAATCGTATTTCTTTTAGCACAATTTTTTACATCTGAAGTTCCAATTATGCTAATAGATCCTGGAAGTAAATAGCTGTACTAGTATCACACATCATGTGTGTCAAATTTGGATTTCTATTAACCCCTGAAAATTGATTTTCTATAGGCAATAAATTAACAGAATATTTCGGAAAAACTACAAATATCAGGCCATTTCAGTAGTTTTCAATGAATTGGTTTAAGTACTGCTAACAGGTTTCCGTCTCTCTTTTTCTGTTACTAAAAAAAAAAGAGAGATTTCTTTATTGCTACTGCAGTTTTATAGGAGGCTGAGAAAACTATGAGATAAATTTATCACACCATGGCAAAAAGTTTCATTTAACAATATTTTTTAATGTGAATGGAATGACATGTGCAGTAACAGAATCAGAATTTTATTTTAAAAAAATCACTGGTGGGTTTTGATTCTTAAGATATTGCACAACAAATCCAGTTGGAAGCAATGTATGAGAATAGGAGGGAAATGATTAAAACAGAAGTTTTTGTGATTTAAAATTGCCAAACTGTAGGCTTATCAAAGAAAAGAATTATTTGTACAAGAACGTAATGAAACATAAGACTGAATGGGCCCAGTGACACTCAGTTTCATAGTACTGTTGGTAGTCCATTTCATTTATTGAAAGTGTACACCCCAGATTTTGTGATGATAAAATTCAACGGAGAATTAATGCATGTAGATTCCTGTTAAACTGCAGAATGAAGTCCAGAGAAGTTATTAGTGAAAACCAGGAATCACTGTGTACATCATATGTTTAGAACTCTAAAAATGTGAGATATTCTTGTGCTGTTGTTAGTGATGATTGGAAGCATAATATTTATTCACTACATGCTTTCCTAAACAAAATTACTTGACACTGTCTACAAACCTGCTAGTAGAAATTTCCACATTCATGAGTAGTGGTGTAGCCAATCAATTAAGCAGTGTTTCTGTATTGGCAACTTGAATTTTTCATAGAACAATATTACATAAATGGTTTTCCAACCCAATCAGCAGTGCAGAATGAAGTTGTTTTTGGCGAATGTGTCATTACCAGGTCCTTTTCTAAATTCCATGAACAAAATATTTTGTTTAATGCATTGACCTTTTATAGGCCTACTAGTGTTTCCTGCTTGTTCCTCCTGACATTGTGAAATTTTATAAGCAATGACTGAACTAAATAGTTGCTGTATTATAGATGGGAACAATACTGATTTCTAAAGTGTTATGCAAGCAGAAAAGTCCACCCCCTCCCCCAAATAAGTTTCATTATACAAAGAAAATTGTTTCTTTGCTTATGCATAGAATTCAGTAGAAACATTGGTACTTTACATGGATTCATGTCCTCATGTTTTAAAATGGAAGGGAAAGAAAAATCACTGTCATTCCATTACTGCTTATAACAGTGCAAACTACACAGCAGAAAGGGGAAAAAATATTATTTTATATGCGAATGCATTTGGCTGGTACTTTTTCCTCATGTGGTTGTAACTCAGACTTTTAGCAGATGAACAGCATGAAGCCTTTGTTAATCAAATCTTGTAAGGAATTGTTTAAACTGTTGTTACTGCAAGACTCCTGTAAGGTTTATTTTCATGCTCTTCATTATCGCAGCTCATCTATAATGTGTACCATATGTTGTGAAGTAAAGTTAAATTTGATTCAGAGGATCCAATTGGAAAGGATAAGTAGATGATAGTCCAAGACCTCATCTATAGGCTGTTTTGTATGCTTCATAGTGTAGTAAGTCTTATGTCAAAGATAATACTTGCTTTTCTGTTTTCACATGTATCATAAAATACTTCTGCAAATGTTCATTAAATTCTGTAAGTAATAAAATGGAATATACAGTTGTCTTAAGAATGGCCAAATTTAAAAGACTACAGGCTATGAGTTAAGTGTTCCATGAATTGTTATTTCGGAGAAAAGCTGCAGTTTACCTAACATAAAAGTGGAAACCAATCCAAATAGCTGCCTCTTCTGTAGTATTTAATATTCATTGGTAATACGTTGTTTTTAAATACCAGGAACACTACGAAGTAAAGTTCATCAGATGATGGTACACACGGTTTCAATTAAGCAGTATGGACCTGTAGCAGATTCAACTGCTAATGCCATTAAAACAAATATTTAATGGGTTTTTATAATGCATATGTTACCAACTGGTGTTATTACCCAACTTAACTGATAAGTAATCCCAATAGTTACAATTAATAGATAAAATATCGGCTCACCTGAAGACGGAGATACCATCCATCAGCTTTGACCATGACATCGCAGTGTGGTAGTTTTGAGGAGCTTTTGTGTTTGTAGAAAGCCTGAGCAATTATGTGGTGGAAGAGTTAAAGGCAATAGTTTGTTTACAATGAGACCAGATTAATATGAATATTTTGTGTTTAAAAAGTATAGATTATTTTTTTATCTAAAATACAGAAGTATTAAGATATCCCATATACGGGTTTTCCGACATGTTGATGTCATTGGTCGAAGCTGATGGATGGTATCCCAGTCTTCAGTTATGCATATATCATCCAGTTAGAATGAGTAACACATCGATTACACAATCAGAGATGCAAAGTTTTATAAAAACCTATCCATGATTGGGAAGGAGGGGGTGGGTGTACGAGGGCTACAATGCGTAATTTATTTCAAATAGCAGTAAAACTCTCTATTTGATGCTTAATTGTAAAAAAAAAATAATTGTTAAGGCATAAGGTGACTACTAAAACTATACATACCTCTGGCATAGTAGGCCTTAGAAGAAACAATTATGTACATTGACCTTTATGTTCGTTTAACTATGTCCAAAACAGACTAAAAAGGTGCAATAGTTAATTTAAGAGCTGCTTGTAACATGTCCGACTTTACTGTGTATATACACTGCTTGTATAAAGGTGACAAAAATGTATGGTATTGTGTTGTTTCTGAAACTATAGTGCTTCATAAAATAACCCAATAACTAGGAAACAAATAGCTAATTCCGTAATTTTAAGACTCCTGCAACACAGTAATTTTTGCCGAGAAAGTGTCATAATTATGGCCAAATCTTAACATGTGGCATGTCTACACAATAAATGAAACTGATTTTAGGCCTTATGCTTATGTACTGAATCTTCAAATTTTGGCCAAATAACTGAAGTGTGGAAAAAAAAATCTTGATTGAATTTGTAAACCATCTTAATATTGTTATAACCTGCAAAACAAACCACAAAATGTTCATACAAAATAAATGTGTAGCAAAATGGACTCTGGAACAAAATCGTTTTGAACCTGCATATTGTGTTCAAGCTGCTTCCTCTACAAGCAAATTCCCTGTATGGTCCCACATATACTTGTGTGGAGATTTTAGGAGTCATCTCAGTTTTAGAATTTGGCCCTTACTTTCCTAATGTCTGTGTAGAGTCTGAGCAGTGTCTAAAAACAATCTTGTCAACTGTTGTTTACCTTTCTTGATTCTAATTTTGACAAATTGCATCGCCACAAGTTGCTTGTGGTTCTGCAATTTGTCAAAATTATTTTACACCCAGTTGCTGTATACAAGGCTATGTTTCAAATTGTTTCTTGATTCTGTTATTGTTCCAACATTCCACCATATCCCAAAATGATCTTCATCCACAGTCACTAAAAGTTTTTTCCACTCATTAGTTGCCAGTATTCTGCAATTATTGTCCCACTTCTGGAATATTCACATTTTTCTTTTAAATTGTTAATGGGCATTACATTCAAGGTATTCTGCCCGTGTCAATTTGTCCTAACTATATGAAGTGCCTTATAAGGTTAGAGTTGTCTACTCCAGAAACCTTGTTTTGCCTATCACCGGCCTGAAAAATTCTCATCATGATGTCCTATCTCACAGCATATTCTTACACATTCAGCAAGTGTTTCATGGAAGATGTATAATGGAAAGAACAGATTTAGATCTGTCACACAGTAAACCTGAAGCAAGCTGTAATGTTTCTGATGCAAAGACATGGGTAGATTTGGAAAAGTTGTGTAAAGTAAAGAATCTGTTGCTTCCTTTGTAATAATTAAGAGCTCTTAATTGTCTTACATTAGTGATTACCCAAAAATATCAAGGACTGATCTAAGTAATAAGTGATCTATGATTTGTCTACTCTAACATGATGTTACTAGAAACTGCAAAAATAAACTGGAGGCTGTAATACGTAAGCAACTATATAGGGAACCGTGTGTAAATGTAATGTTTGCAAAAAACATTGTCTCACCACAGTATATTGCATCTAAAATGAAAACTAACACTTGTTTGTAGCAGAGTGCAAAATTACTTTAAACACATGATTTAAATACATAGATAAGTTTCTGGTGTGAAACATACATACTTTTATTTGGTGAAAAAACTTTCAAAAACTCTAGGTTTGTACTTGCTTTACTGGGGCATCATCATGTAATAACTATTAAGCAGCCTCAGATTTTGGAGATTTTGGCAAATAATCTTCAGTAAATACATTATCACAAATTATTCATGTTATTAACTCATTTGCAATAAAATGAAAATCCCTTGCACACAATTCACCATATTAGAGAATTATATAAAAAGAATAATAAAAATGGGTTTATTTAGATTTTTAATAGGAATTTTCAAATTACAGATAACCAAATTTATAGTTACAAAAATTAGAAGCACATTATATATGCATTTGTCACAGTAAATAATTTACATTCAACTACCAAGAAACAGTCTTCAAAGATTGAACTTTTGTCTCATGTCAGCACTATACATTTATAAATATTACTATTGGACTGATCAATCGGTTACAGATTTCTCACTGTATGTGGAAGACATTTTCATTCACAATTATATTGTGTTCAAATTGGAGGGAAATCTTTACCACCTGTTATTACATCAATGTTGTAGTTATGGCACCATTTGATTAACTATTTACAATTTGTACAGGTAGAATGCAAATATTTTTCATGTTAGAAACATTTCTGAATCAGCTCCTTTTAAAAAATTGAATGAGTCTTCTCTCTCATGACATTTTGTTACACCCCAAAAATTGTATTTCCTTTACAATCCTGGGTATTTGAAGTAGAACAAGCTTCATGCAATCTGTGGTGAAGTTTGCCACAGATTGACTGCTCAGAAATCCTTCATAACTGAACCTAATAATTAAGAACATTAGAAAAAAGTAATTAGTTATACAACATGACATTTAACTGACAAGACTTTTCAAAGGATGGTTGAAAAACTGGATACTTACTTATTTTGCTCCTTGTTAATATTGCTGACCAGATGCAAAGCCTAGAAAGCTTTCAGAGTTGAATCTAATAAATCAAAGTTCATATTTGCTTGTGTGTGTTGTCTCCAGTAACTCTGCATCTACTTCAGACTACCATGAACCTTCAACATAACAGAAACATCAATTAAAAACATGAGAACCAAGGATGTAATTATATACAACATACAGATATGCTTTACAGAAGCAAAGTTTTCAAAATATGACAAACTGAATACTCACTTGTATTGGTCCCCAGTGTCACTGCTGCAACCTCCAAATAGCAATGACAGAGAACATCACACACTGATTGCCCATCACAATCTCTCTTGTGTTCATTAATAGAGCAATCTGGATCCTTTGGTTGGTTTCACATGATTTTTTTAACCCTGCAAATGCACAGAAGCAAGAAAGAGTAAGTACACATTCTTATTTGCACAAAAGGTGGCAGTAAGAACATTGTCGTAAATGAATGTGTAACCTTTCTATATACACTACTGAAGAGAACTGCAACATATTACATTCTCAGAAGTGTACATGCCTACACAATGTTCATGGACAGTTTTCTTGCTATTACCTATACCCAGTTACTCAATGAGCCACCACAGTAACACTGTCAATATAACAGACATTAAGTGGATTTGTTCATTTAAACATATTACCATTGAAGGGAAATATACTTACTGGGAATGGCAGCAAAGGAAACAGGTAAGAGGGGTATGCCTACTCCATTTCTGGTCAACTAACTAGCTAATTATGCATTTGTAATAAGTAGAATGCATTAAGCAAATACTTTGATTATAGGCAACTCATAGACAACACAGTCCATTTATCAAGCATTGGTATCATCTAGTACAAACTCTGGGACGTAAATTTGGGAAGCAACGACAACCAGAAAGCAGTTACTACAGTAATTTGGGTTGCAAAACCACAAGACTTGCAGTGCAAGTTTTTTTTCTTTCTGAAAGACGGGAATTTACCCTTATAACCACAAGGATATAGGCCTACTGGCACAAAACTTTGACATGCCAAACAATAATAAAGCTTCAACCCACATCACATATTTGTATAGTTTAAAACAATACCAATGTATGAATTACAGAAGGTTGACATTTCTGTTTGAGAATTAGAAATATTAAATGAAGCAGCATTGACCATATAAATCTCTTGCATTTATTTCAGTATGAAGCTCAGCCAGACCTTCCCAACTGTGAAATTTTGGAGACACCTAAATAAAATTCACAGCCAATTCACACAAAAATACAGGATTCACAAAATTATTAAATATTTATTAACAAGGCCTTTTCAATATTCCATTTTACACGGCTCCCTCATCAGGTTTGGTAATATGTAAATCTGATGTGTGATACCTTTCCAAAGTAACTTTCTGCTGCCAGTCAAAATTTGTTTTTAGTTTAACTTATGCACAGCTCTAGACGGAATTAGACTCATTTCAAGGTTTTTTTTTTTTTTTTTTTTTTTTTTTTTCTTGTACATTTATTCCAGATGTCTAGGCCTATGTCCGAGCTGACCTTTTGATGTAGCACTGGTGTATAAATAACAAGTCTAAATGTCAATTTTGTATTACGTTAATGGCAAATTTGTACTCAGTCCGAAAAAAAGCAATAACGAACTACAATAGAAGACTATATAGTACAGTAAAGGTAACAGAACAGTAGAACAACAAAACACCTCACATCGAAACCTGAGAGAATAAATGGCATAAAAATAGCACTTAAAAAAAAAAAAAGAAAAGGAAACTGCCAGTCCCATGGTACTAAAGATCTCGATTGGGCAAAAGTTACGGTATAAACAAATACATTGCGTACACAGTCTCCTTCACATAAGCATTACGAATCAGTGAAAATAAGTACTTACGCAGCAATTACTCCAAGTAGCGAGGCCGCTTTCCGTTGTTTGAAGAGCACTTCATATTTTCGTAGTGCTTTCTACATGGTCGTCTACGAAAGATGTTTTCGTAAACTTTGCATATTTATCCACGCACAATAAACTACATGGAAAAGAAGATTGGAGACAAGAGTTTTCAATTCTTTTGCTATAGTATGAATGCAACAAATTCACACAATCGTATAACGCACCTGCCGTCACCTACACGAATTCCGCGCCACTCTCACTGACTCCGAAGTTCGATTCGACCACGCCCGCGAAACTCGATTGCAGTCGACAAGCTTGCGTCACGTGACTCGTTACGTCATTTTGACGTCACGCCAAGAGCTACCTGAGTGACTCTAGCTTCACCCAGGTTGACATAATGTATGTCTGTGGTTGACAAGTTGGGTAGTGTTTACCTCAGTCTGTTCATTAATCGCGAAGTAACTTGGTGTTTCTTTAGGTATTACGTAATTTTCTTTCCTGTCCAAGTGAAAAATAACTGTTTCACAGACAGTACGTATCTGTCAGTGACTATTCAACTACTTCTTTTTTTTTTTTTTTTTTTTTTTTTTTTTTTTTTTTTTTTTAATAAATATTCAATGAAAACGTTCTTTAAATTGTGTACCAGCCACAATCTATGTTGTACATAGAACCTGCTGGCTTCTGTCTAGGAGTTTTCAGCCAACGTTTGATTTTACAACTTACGTTTCGCCAACACCAATTTAGATTCAGATTTGATAGCACTGTTAAATTTTATACTTCATTGCCCTTAGAGGGTGAAACTTTGGCAATGTCAACAGCTCATAATGGGGCGAAACGTCTGACTAACCTCAGACTTCGACAGAAAATCTCGAGACAGATGCCAACCGACAACATGTCAACAAACGGCCATAAAATCTTAAAATGTATAATAGATAAGAACTTGGGAAACGTCTTTAAACATCTGTGTTTCTCAGTATCTTGAAGCTCCAGTAGCTGCGACCGTTATATATCTTATAATTGCCGATATCAATAAATTGTTTGGATTGTACCTACCTTGTACCCACAATAAAACATTTCAATGCATACTGTCATTACCCCTGTTTTGCAAATGAATAAGAAGCTGCTTATAATTGCATTATTACATTACTCAGACAAATCTGTGTTGGGGTGTCTTTATTAATGACCCCACGAATGAAGGCCAATTCACACTGTCCGTCACGTCACGGAACCGTCACGTCAAGTTGTATTCACACTGTCCGTCACGTCAATTCGTCCATCTCAATACGCGATGTTGAAATTGAAGTTATTAGTGGCGATCTGTTATGTAGAAAGTCATAGTTTAATACTAGAAAGGGGGAACAACAACGCTAAATGTTATTAACGGCCAAAGAAAACTTTACAGTGTGTGTTTTTGGCCAACTTACTGGGAAATGAAACAACATTTCAAAACATCGACATCTATTTTCAAACGAAAAAATAAAAAAATATGAAGACATCAAACCATACTTGTAAGAGCATAAATAGCGCCCATATACTTTAACCATTACGATTTGCTCGCTGACATTGTTAATACCGTCGTAAACAACTGAATTTTTGTCTTTCATTAGAACTGACATTTTCATTTAAAGTGTTATTTAATGAAAAATGCATAATCAAATTACAATCTTATTCAAATAAACAGTTTGCTTCAGTCGTTTCTGTTAATGTTACGTAACATAAACCATTGTTTGGTTTCAGATATCCGACCTCGATTTTAGGGGGACACTCAATTGACACAAATATATAAGTCGTCATGAAACATTTGAGATTTATCCCTAAAACGAGGTACAACAACAACACAAAGATGAATAAGACACATTTGCATATAAACAGTGCAATTGGCGACTGCTACACGTAATTCGCGTGACGAAAATAGGTTAACTTCCGATGTTAGCAGACGGCCGTTCCGTCAAAACATTCTTCTCGAGAAAGCTTGCCGGACGTTGACGTGACGTGACGGTCCGGTGACGGACAGTGTGAATGCCGCCATTAGAAATACATTGCGGAATGTTCTGACGGACGGTGACGTGACGTGACGTGACGTGACGTGACGGACAGTGAGAATTGGCCTTGAATGTCTACTGTCAAGTCTCAAATACAGAAATATTTATACTTCTCAGTGTACTTTGTTAAGTGATATTATTACATTTACAGTGATTTGTTATTAGGACAGTATTCTCCTAAACACACACTCGGAAATCGTCACATCTTCGGAAATTATTATCCAAATAACTGTTTCTTCCTTTGTTTTCTAATCAGTTGCAAATGTAAATAAAAGACAGACACGTAGAACTAACTTTTAATACATGCAGAGAAGTTCATTTAAAAACGTAAAGACGAAAAAATTATCATGAGAGGATACGATCCGAACCTACACCTAAACGTAGTACAAATTACGAATCCACAACGCTATCCATTACACTACGATAAGCTGAAAGAGGCGGATGTATACTTATAGGTACACTTGAATAGTTACGTTGTTAATTTGCTACAAACTACTATTTATTTGTAAGGTAAGCTCTTTCGTGATTGCTCTTAAAGGCATAATTGCATTCTTAATGTTTAAAGTTCACAATTTCTGAATAAGCTCGATTTAAAATGGCGCCTGTCACAGCGGTTCCTTATCCGACAAGGGCTTATGCACGATCCGCTCTACACCTTCCGAGCGCTAGCCAAGCAACCAATGAAAAGTCAGATCTGGAAGACCAATAGGAAGGCACTGTTTAAACCCGCTTGGCGCGTTCGTCATATGCCGTCTGGAAGTGACAGGGCGATGAGAATTGAGAAAGAACAACTTTTGACTTCTGGTTGCCTCTAAGTCTGTTAAACGTATGGACTTAAAGCACTGGTGCTTCTTTGAAAAGTTCATTTGTAAAAATCTGTTTTCTGGGAAAAATATTGACTTACGATATTTGTACTTGTGAGAGAACATTGTTTTGTCATGATTACGACGCCTAATGTGTTGTTTCCCCGCTGCTGTTTATACAGTAAAATGAGATAATGGGTGTAGGAACTCTAAATCTTATGAACGTTTAAAGAAGTGGAAAATAATAAAGACCGTATTTTACGCCACAACATTTAATACATAAACGTGTGCATCCGACATGTGATGAAATGGGCAAAAAATAAATCAAATTACATAATGTCGTTACTTTCGTAGAGGATAAACGGACAGAGCAATATGAAAAAATTGTGTTCGTTGTAATGTGTAGTACATTATTCACGAACAGTACCGTAGTTTAAGTACCAATCATTTTATGTGTAATTGGCGTCATGGAAGATTATACAGCTATAGCGCCAGTATTACATGAGTCATAAAGCTTAAATGGTTGTTACCATGTGATATTTTCCCATGTTATTGTTTTAGCACAGAAAAATGGTTTTGAATCATACTTAATGACCTTGTGGACTTTTCCGATTTATCTATTATTTGTGTTTTATGACGTAAGCTAAATTTATTTGTGCCTTGATTCACAGTGGCTATTAGTGTTTTATTGGTCTACATTATATACATAGTGCACGGAATGTGCTCTATACATTGGACACATTACGTTTGTTACACTAACGCACATAATAGTGTGCAAGTGTGATACTGTACCTACATTACAATATTAATCCCATATTTCGAAACTTATTCATGACATTTGATTTTCAAAAGCTATCATTACCCAGCAAATAGGAAATTTTTGGTGTCCCTTGTCAGAAGTGTAGGACTAACTCAGATAGTTAATACTAAGTCAAAATTTCTTTATCAGTTAGAAAGTCTGTTCAGCGTGTAGATTGTGTGGCACCTGTTGCTATGAAGTGGAAAAAGTGGTGTATGTGCATACAATGTGGTTTGAAAGGGCGTAGATCAATTGAATGACATTGTTTATTTTCACGCAACACAAATCATGTGATTCTTACTACTTTTCTCATGACATGATTTGTTTGTATATATTTTTAAGATTTGTGATTAAATATCATTTAATACTTCATTTACAATTTTTGTTAAATGCTCGTTCTATTACCCACAAATATAATAAGGGAATTAGGGAGACCACAGTGATCCTCAGCTCTTGATGTACTTAGTCTAGCAATCGATTCATTTACCTATTTAATGGTTCTCCATGTCTAGTTAATTATCTTCTTTGCTACACAGCAGTGTCCCTGTCTACATATTATTCTATTTTCGTGCCTGAGAGGATTTAAATACTTAATTTTCTTTTGATACTGTAGTTCTTTGGTATGGTAACTTACCATGCTGTTTTACATTTATTTGGCCAATTAAAATGCATTTGCCAATTTTCTCCCTTTATTTTTTAACTATAAATGTGTACATATCTGGTTTGCTACTGTGTCAGGCGTGGCTTAAGGAGGGACCTACTTTCAATTTCCATGTGTCTAGCACAGATATATATTGCTTCTTTCTGGGTGGCATATTTAAGGACTGAATGGTAGTCATTATATTTTGTATAATGTGATTACTTTCTTGCAATTCTTAGGTTCAGATTTTATCTTCTAGAATAACTGCAGTACAATATTTTATTATGTGTGGGCTCACCTGTAGACGGGGATACCGCCCGTCAGCTTTGACCCGTGACGTCATCGCAGCACAGTAGTTTGAAGTGCGTGCGTGTTTGTAGAAGGCATGAGTGACTATGTGGTGGTAGTTAAAGAAAATAGTTTGTTTACAAACAAAAAGTTAATATTTTGTGTTTAAAAAGTGATCTGTAGCTTCTCTCTGATGGTTAGGTGTAGGTTAACTCCCCCCCCCCCCTCCCCGTATTTGAGTGCCGACAGCGCGAATTTTTGGACTAAGACCTGTGATCGATGGTACATTCTGTTATCTATAATAACTACAGATTATTTGTATCTACAATACAGAAGTATTAAGATGTCCCGTGATGATGTCATGGTCAAAGCAGAAGGGTGGTATCCCAATCTACAGTTATGCCGGGCTGTGCCCAACGAGATATATAATCTTATATATAGGTTGTTGGTTGTGCTTTTGTGATTGTATGAAAGATTGTGTGTTTTGCACTGAAGAAGCCTTTGTTAGAGAGAGATTCATGGTTTCCTCTTTTTTTTAATGTCCTGTTTGTGGCTTCATGATCACAATGAAAAATTTATCCAGAAACACTGACACATTAAATTTTCTTTTCTCTTAAAGGGAAGATTCAGTTTGTAATGATCTAGATTAATAACTATGTATTCATTGTGATTATTGCTGCAATATACAGGTACAACTGTAATTTCTATGAATTAATATGACAGTAGAGTAAGAGGAAAATAATTCCACATTTTGATTTTTTTCTTCATGAAGGCAGTTCCCCACTAATATTTAGAATGTGTTATACACTACATTGTAACTACTTTATAGCCACCAACATACAGAATTTTGTCTTTTTACCAGATAGTCAATGCGCATTCAAAAAGAGCACAATAAAGCTTAGCCAAATGTTAAAAGTATTTTTTACTATGACCATGTAGGAACTAAACATTTCATTCTCAGGTAACATAGCTATGTAACTGATCAAATAAAACAGCATGGTAAGTTACTGTACCAAAGAACTACGGTATCAAAAAAAATAATTAATTATTTAAATCCTCTCAGGCACCAAAATAAAATAATATGTAGACAGGAACATTGCTCTGTATCAAAGAAGAAAGTTAACGAGACATGGAGAACCATTAAATAGGTCAATGAATCGATAGCTAGACTAAGTACATCAAGAGCTGAGGATCACTGTGGTCTTCCTAATTCTCTTATTATATTTATGGATAATAAAACGAGCATTTAACAAAAATTATAAATGAAGTATTAAATTATATTCAATCACAAATCTTAAAGATATACATAAACAAATCCTGTCATGAGAAAAGTAGTAAGAATTACATGATTTGTGTTGCATGAAATTAAACAATGCCATTCAATTTATCTGCACCCTTTCAAACTACATTGTATAGACATGTGCCACCTTTTTCACTCGTCTTAGTATGAAAATTTGGAATTTTCAGTTATTGGTGCATAATTTGTGACAGTAAGTTTGACAATAAGAACTGTATTGTATGTCATAATCACTGTCACAAGTGTTTTGTAGCTGATAGTGATTACTCTGATGAGCAGTAAAGTCATTTTGCTACTTTTCGTCCTTTATTTTTAAGACCATTTAATGAACTTCTAAGACATGTCTTCTATTACTCTGAAAATCAATTGCGTTTGGGTCACAGTAGCACAGTAAATGGATCTAAGCAAAATTTCTGCATTTTAATTTATGGATGGCACAGCTTTAGTTTATTAGCTTCTTGTATACTGTATACATTGGAAAACATACATATTAATACAATTTATACTTATGGCAGCAGTGGCACAGTGTGTTGGTATTGACACTGAAATGTTGCATATATGAATGATAATTTATTAACTGGACAATGGTGCACACAAAAAATTGTCAACTACAGAGCAGGAGCAGCTTTAATTATTTATTTCATGATTGCACAAAATATTATTCCCCTCAGTCTATGTTGTTGGGTTTTTCAAAGAGTAGTTAACCCCTGTTGCCAACATCAGTTCACTCTGCTGCTGTTTCCATAGGTAAAATTTTACACAATGTTATAAAAAGAGGGTGAAATGAATTTAAACTATTCCTTATGGCTAACTTACACTTTTATCTTTTTACAAAATACTTGTAAATCTTAGAAATAAAAACATGAAGCAGAAGTAGGTATGAATTCTCAATGCTACTGTTCACAGTGCATTAAAGAAAATCGGTAGTCTGCGGTGAAAAGAACTGTCTAAACAGAAGATTCCAAACCATATGAACTGCCAGAAACATTAATGGAAGTGATCAACAGTGGACTGTCTGTTGTAAACAGATTACAGTGCCTTTGAACAGGAACAAGTTCTTCACTCTCATCAACGATTCTCTCGTGAACTACAGTAGGAACATAAGAAAATTAAGAAATTAGCAGAGTTAAGTATGCAGGAGAATGTCTATAAATCTCTCTGGAGTGCCAGCACTAACAAACCACATCAACAAACTGAAGCTAGTATGCCATCTGACAAAGCACAACTGCAAGAAATTCTGTTGTGTAACACAGATTGAATGCACTGCTATATAGTTATTCATTCAAAAGGCCTTGTTTGGTGTGTAATATTAGACTTCATTTTGAGGCAAATCACCAAAATTGATGTTTAAAAAACTATTTAATATTTAACTGTATGTCGTATGAGCAGAGCTGGGCATAAGCCTGTTAATCCATTAATCAGTAATTAATTAACTGTTTGAGTAATGGATAAGCTTTCAAGTTAATTTTAAAAAAATCATTACTGGACTCTTTCACTTTCGTTAACGTGTCGTAAGTAAGATAATCTGTTATTTTTGTACCTAAATATTATGACAAAAGTGACATCATGATGTGTAAACTATGCTGTTACTAGTGCGGGTCTTGGATTATGTAGCTATGCCTAGGCTATCGGTTAGATAACTTTGTGGAAGAGCATGAGGTTGATGTTCTGAATGGTGGAAATGTGGGACCAAGGGAAACCAACTTAGTGTGTGCCATCTCTGACTGAGGGAAAACCACAACTCTGTATATACCTGTGGTAAGTCAGTCTATTCATCAATGCTCTGTTCTTGTTGGCAGTAAGTTGTTGCTTATTAGTTAAGTTCACATCAACTGCACCTTTTTGCCAATTGAAGTGGCTTGACTGTGGAAGAAAATTTGTGTATGTAAACTTCATCATGGGATCAAAAGTTGATGAAAATTCATGGCCACATTTAAGTGATTGTGTTGATTTTATGCCTAGATTGAGAGAATGAATAGTTTTCACATGTAAAGCATACAAACGCTCAACAATTAAGGTTCGAGCCTAAACAGCCTGAAACAGCACATAATGAGATGCTATAAATCACACTCTGTACAATTTGAAGAAAGAGTCAAGGCAGGTTCTGGTCAAGGAAAATCCAAAAGGAAAAGGTATTTTGACTCCCAAATGTGTCTCACTATTGGATGAGAATTTTAATATGTTAATGTAAATACACAGCAAAAGTCAATTGATAATCAGTGAGGTTAGATATTCTGAGCCTCCAGAAAATTGTTTTTATTACTAAATAATTGATAATACAATCTAATGTTAATATATTACTAGGACACTACATTGTGGCAGCTGACCATGAGTGTAAACAAATGACAAACATTTTTTCTTTACATACAACATGACAAGTCATTTCACGGAACATAAGACATTTCCCCCAAATAAAGCAACTCTTGAGGAGGTGGGTTTACCTCTTTACAACTTGGTATGTGATTAGTCCTCATTTGTTTAGGGTCAACAGCCACGACAGCGTGTCTGAGTAACACCAGTTTTTATTTATACCCTGAGCCCTGGTTAAACTTGTCCAATCAAAACATTTTGTATATTACATAGGATAATATGTTTTATTTGTTTACTTCAATAATACAACACTAATATATAAATTCTAAGGCTGAAGGTGAGTTTTCATGTCTGCATGATACTGTCAAGAGTTAACAATTAACATTAGCTTCAATTAAATTGTGCACAAAGTAATGCTTTAATGTTTAATGAAGTTAAGTTTTTGATTAATGACGCCCAGCTCTAAATATGAATAGTAAACAACAATGTTACAACCGGAAAGTAAATTAATTTGTTCTGACAGTGGCTTATAAAAGTTTGAGACCACATGGAGAAGGTGATAGCTGTTCACAAGCAGGATAAATGAGGTAATGTGTAGAAATAGATTTGACAAAATGTGAACATATGTTCCTTTTGTAAAGAATGGTGCCGAGAGATGACCCAAATCTTGATAGATTTCAGAGTTCTCCCATTTATCATTGCCTTGAAACAAAAACCTACCAAAAGTAGATACTGATGAACATCTTTGTGTAGATGAAGTAATTATTGTCTTCAAACATGCAATAGTGAAACATAAACTGCATAAAAGTCTTTGTAATACAAGCGGCAGTGGCATTTTGCACGACTTTAAAATACAAGTGGGAAAAGCCATTAGGAGTAATAGTAGCATGGGAATTAGTCATGAGTGTCTGAGATTATACTTTACCATAAAAACCACAAACTTGCTTTTGGCAATTACTTTTCTTAACAGCTCTGAGAGAAAGGTATAGGTAGGCATAATGCGCAGTTAGGCTTGATATAACAAAGTGTATTTTGAGTTAGTTCGCTATTGTCAGAAAATACAATAAATTTATGGAGGGTGTTGACCATTGGATATTCTTGTTAAACTGCTCAGTATAAATTCTAGGGTAAAAAGATGTTATCTCAGAATACTCGTTCATCTTACAGACATGTCAAGGCTGGTTTCTTTTTTACAAATGACACTATTATCAGCTGAAGCAAAGACCAATGCTTTTGCTACCTTTTCGACCAGTTAATAATCAAAGCATTGCTTCAGAATGATATTGTATGAGCTCCAAAGAAATAGGCTGTACATCCACCACCATTAATTAATTGCCGGCCGAGGGGATTGAGGCGCTCCAGTCACGGTCTGCACGGCCACTACGGTCGGGGGGTTCGATTCCTCCCTCGGGCATGGATATTTGTGCCGTCCTTAGGATTAGCTGGTTCATAAGTAGTTTGTAAGTTTAGGGACTGATTACCCCGTAGTTAAATCCCATAGTTAAAAATAATACTAATAATAAAAAAATTAATTAACTGGACACTGGCCATTAGTCTACAAAGTAGCAGAGGTGCAAAAAGTGTGACAGCAAAATTGTGAGTAAGGTGCTCAAAATGTGATGTGGCATCATGTCTTCATAATGGTTTTCACTGTAATAGCAATGAATAAACAACTTCAGTTTCCCTATACACAATGTGTACCATGTGGCACAAAGTTCACTTGATGAACAGTAAGCATCAGAAATAAACTGCATGGCACCATTTCTAAATAACATGCATGACGTGTACTGCTTTAATGTTGTTTTCCACATTTTAAAGTGAAATTTTTATTACTTGTTACTTACAGCCTGTTCATCAATTACATGAATCTTGCTTCTCATTTTCCTGATTGGTCCATGTGGACCCATTAAAAAAAATTCCCATATCAGAGGTTTAACACTAGTAATATTTTTAATGTTTTTGGAAACATCTGAAACCATAAAATATGACCTTTTCAAATATCCTCATTAATGTGGACTGTAAAGTGTTAATATGACAGAAATGCTGACAGAGGAGAAATATATTAAGACCAGTCAAACAAGCACATGGATATATATCATAATCCTCATCAGGAACTGCAAAGTCGCATGGAAAAAATTAAAGATGTGTATTACATTTCATTAACATCTGTCTCTAATGAATACAGCCAAGTTTATCTTGAAACTCTTCTGTCATTGTCACAGCAGACAGATAAAACAACTTGTTAACAAAAATAAGACATGCATGAATTGGGAAGTAACAGAAAATAATATCCATGATCAGTCAACTTTCAAAAATGTACAGTGACTTGAGAAACTTCAGGATGAACCAGCCCACAACTACAAAAACACACTCTGTATTAAAGGGAGAGAATAACACCATACTTGAATAAACTATGAGTACTGGGTGAAAGTACTGAAAGTGAAATTCATGGCCCTATGATGGCCCATTTGTAAGAACAACACAATAAACACCCAAAGATGGCAGGGCTCCACCAGTGCTAGTCATGCCAGGTTAAAATTTTTAAATTCAGTGACTGAAGCATTACAAATTATTACTACTAACAAAAGTACAAGTGAGGGAAAAAGAAAAACCTTCCTGAAAATGCAACTTTGCCTTTAGGCACTTATAAAGTCAGTAAAACATGTAACAGTAAATTAGCAAGAGTTATTGCTGTATGTGAACAAATAAAGTGCATTATTACTACACTTCTATCTACAATAAGATCTACACAGTAATTTAGAAATGCTGTGCCCTCCTGTGATTCATTGTCACTGTAGGTAATTTCTTTCACTTATGTGAAAATAGCAGATGCAGCATACACCCTCACAGAATCACGGGTTGTGGAGCTGAAACATGATTAAGAAGAATTAACATCTGTGAATTTGAAAGCTAATTGGTAATGTATTCAATACCGTACTAATAAACTTATTCCTCAACAAGTTTTAAAATATGTACAGGGTGACAATTATTGAACTATATGAAATAAAATCATGACGATTTATGAATAATAGGACATACAAATGGCATGTTTGGTAGTCGGGCATGGTGGGAATATGAATATGATTTGGTTTAGCTACAAATTTCATTTTCATTTGGATGGGTCCATCAATAAGCAAAATTGCTGCATATGGAGGACAGAGCAACTGCATTTCATGATAAGATAGTCTCTTCAACCTGAAAGGTGACTGTGTGGTGTGCAGTGTCCAGTCACAGAATAATCGGTATGATATTCCTAGATGGAACAGTGGCTACCAAACATTATGTGAAAGCAGAAGGTAGCCAATCAGATGAGTTGTTTGGACTGTCAATGGATTAAATCTTTCATTTTTGTTCTGTCACAAGTCGTGAATTAATACCAAAGTAATTTGCTGTTAAGTGTATAGAATTTTGTTGGGTACATAAATTACAGCCAGATCATGAATTGAAAATGTATATTGTAAACTAGCCCATACAGGGTGTAACAGATTTTTTAATAATGGGAACTGACTGCATTTTATTCAGCAGTAACGTTTATTGTAATATCACTTAAAGACTGTTTTCATTCAAAGCTATTTTTAAATTTGCTGTGACATCCATATGGAGTACACATCTTCTGTAGGTAACTTCCAAATTGTCGTACACTGTAGCTTGGCAAAAACATTAGGCTACTTTCATAGAAAGTCATAACTATTCAATATGTTGTTTTACAGATACCAGATAGCACAGTTTTAATTTTTGCAAGTGACACAAGCAGAAGTAACATTTATACTGTAATCTGTCAGAAACAGTAATGTATTTTCAATGAACAAGCCAATGTTACTTGTAAAAAATATTTGTCTGAAACACTGAATTGCTTACAAAGTGAAAACACAAGATATTTTTATTGGCTGACTGACCACCACTCCTGTTAGGTTGTTGTCACTTCCCATCACTAATTGCACTACTACCAACACCTGTCAACCAGAAGCTGCCATCACCTAAACTCAAGGCTCATTGTGAATGTGCCAGAAAGCATATCTTTCCTAATAAAAGTGGAGAGGTTAAACCAAATTAACTGAAAACCCTGTAATGATTTTTTTAAATTAATAACGTGTTACTTAAGAAGGGGATTTATAACATTATTATTCTTTAAATATGGGTACAGTGTTTAAGTTTGAGAAACCCTGTTCTAAACAATAAGACAATTAATATTAGTGTATATTTAGTTATTCTGTTGTGTAAAGTCAGAAAACTTATAATACACACCTCCTAAAGAACGTGATTTGTTTGATATCATTCAGCAAATTTAAACATTTAATATAGAGCCTAATAATTTGTGAAGTTTGTTGTAATGATTTTACAAAGTGATTTTGGAGATTAGATTGCCAAACATCTAAAAACTAGTGACATTTGGCAGTATTGGTACACATTTTCTTTCGCCCTGTCCAAGGAAAGAGTGCCAAAAATTTAATGGTACCATTACAGCCTTGTTAAGTACAACTACCCAATTGTAACAATTAAGTAGTATCTTGGATAATGCATTATAACATATTTGGTAGTTGTTGGTGGTGGTAGTGGTACTAGTAGTACAGGAATTCTGGTTCTTAAAATGACATCAAAAACTTCTTGATTCAAGTGAAAGTAAAGGATACAATCACAAAAATTTAGTCTACGTAAGACCAGCAATCACAGTTTTCAACTTCAAACAAAAATGTTACCAAAATTCAGGAAAATGAAAGTCTAAAAACAAATCATACTAATAATATTGACACAAGATCTTTATTATATTCTGATAATGATCATCATAATCATCATGTGGCATTTTGGCTGTTAGATCCCAGTTGGAGTCGTGTTTGGCCTGCCTGGCACAAGTTTTTTTAAGGGGGCACCAATTTAGTGACTTGTATGTCAATGATGATGATCATGAGGACAGCACAACACTCAGTCCCTGAGTGGAGAAAACTTTCAACCTGACCGGAATTGAGCCCAGGCCCTCCGCATGGCAACCCACCCCATCGTGCTGCCCATTATACTATGGCGACGGACTATGGTGTACTTAAAGAAATTGAAGTCTAGTGTGGGATGGCACTGGTATAACTTAAAGCTCTCCCATTATGATTTACATACAACTTGATTTCTTGAAAAATACCCCAACTGTTTCCTCTAGCCCATTCCATGCTAACTGAACTTTTGTTACAACCAAACAACTGGGCATTACCAATGAGAGGGTGTACTCTTTGTTTTAGTTCCATATAATTGTAATAGCAACTGTCAGAATTGGAGACCTATCTTTTGAAAAAAGTTAATGCATAAAATAAAGTTTGAGGTATTTTGTTACATTTCCATTATAGAGTGGTTACTTGACTCCTCTATAGGAAATGCTTTCTTCTGAAAAATCTGCAACAATTATTTTGATTTGAGAAATCTTTTACCTACTTCAGATGATATATTCTCCTTATTGCTGGAGACTGATTTTCTTGGTCTACCTCCAGGATGACTCCTACGACCCACTAACTTCTTTTTTCTTCTGCTGATTGCTGTCGGCTGAACAGCAATATAACGCCCATGTTTCTTTCTGGATTGTTCTGTAAAAAGTAAAGTGATAATTAAAATAAATATACTGCAGTGAAGAAAATAGCAATGTTATTCACATTTCAATAGTATTAAGCATCACTAGATCAAGTGCAAAATCTCAATAGTAATATTCCTTTAAAATATATTTATTGATTGATTTCCGTAATTTTTTGTAGCTAAGACAGTTTATTGTTGCTTCAGTTACTAGAAATATTTCACTGAACATGATCCCTGAACAGCACTAAGTACTCTCGCATAAAAATTGTAAGTAATGGCACTTGATCAAGTGATGCATAAATGGGTCTGTTTGTGCTCTACTGACCTTCACCAAACTTCAACAAATGAGATGTAAAAGTAGACAGTGTTTTTATCTTTTTCAGTCTGTCACGCATGACTTCGAGGCCTTTCCTCACTTCATTTGGGGACCTATTTGAAAACTCTTTAAAAAGTTCATGAATTTCTGCAATCACTTGATCATTAGTTTCTTGAGGAGTATTTTCCACAGTCATTTCCTCTGCCACCTCTACTTCAAGTTCACATTGTAACTCTGCTGTGTCCATTGTCTGCAAGTAAGGTTCCTCATGCAATCCTGTGCCAGTCTGGGACACATATAGAGGCTCTAGCCAGTTTTCAGGAGGTTCCTCCCCTGTTGCTATA